>JBBPBX010003827.1:21123-32939 GCA_038048925.1 Garcialebias charrua | reverse complement strand
TCAAAGCTCTCTTTTCTACCTCCTCCATGTACAGGTTGGCAACAATAGGAGAAACTGGAGACCCCATAGCACACCCATGTTTCTGCCTATAATATTGCTCCCCATATGTGAAGTAGGTTGACTGCAGGCACAGTTTCAAGAGTTGACACAGTTGTTCTGTGGAAAGTGTGGTCCTGTTGCTCAGAGTGGTGTCTGATTTTAACCTTAAACAGACCACCTCTACTGCTTCATCAACAGGAATGCACGTAAAGAGTGATGTGACATCAAAAGAGACCATTGTTTCATCAGTCTCCATGATGACATCCCTCACCTTATCCACAAAGTCCATGGTGTTCTGTATGTGTTCTCAACATAAATCATGGAAAGAGATGAGCACACTGCCAAGGCAAGTAACCTGGCGGAAACACTGATGTTCATTCTGCTCCGATCAGTCTTCCCTCCCTGGGAATACTTTATCAGTTCATACCGATGCTTCCAAAATTTCTTTCTCCTCTATATCACATACCTGTTGAGGATAACTAGACATTTAAACCTCATCTTTAATGATTAGCCCTAATCCTAACCCTGACCCTAGATGTAACCCAGGACCCCCTGCCATAAATCTAACCCTCTGACCCTAAACCTAACCTGGACTCCTGATCCTAAACCTAACCCTAAATTTGACTTATAACATTGACCACAACACTTTTGACCTTTGACCGACTTTGATCCTGACAAGGACCCCTGCTTCACTGGATAGTCTCCCTCCTCGAAGCACTTTGAGTTGGGTCGTAACAGAAGACCTGGGTGGGGTGATAGGGCTACGTGTGTGGGGAGTCAGTGCAGCGATGTATAGTGCACTAATTCTGTCGCTGAAGGCAGAATTCTAATTGTTTTAATCCTAACTCTAAAAAAAAAAAAAAACTATTTTGATTCATGTTTAGATTGTGTCAGATGTGGCCCATCAAGTCTGACTGCTACAAAGCTTTCAGTTTATTTGTTCGCATTTGCATATTATGGTGAAACCAAAGTGTATCATGATGTTTTAAAGGAGAAATGAAAAGTGTTTTTAAGCTAATAGTAGTCTAATGAAAAGCATAAAATAAGCTTGTTGAGAAATTTTCACAAGTCAAAAATGTCATCCTAACTCAAATTTAGACTTTGCAAAGTGAAGAAATTCTCATCTGGTGTTTTTGACCCCCCTCCTCCTGCCTGCTCTCCGTCCCCTGAATATGACATAGGCAGTGCAACTGGAGTTCATCCTCATACAGTAATATTAGTGTGTGTATCTAGTTGTGGACAAAAAGGTTTCAGTGTGTATCCTCATACAGTAATATTAGTGTGTGTATCTAGTTGTGGACAAAAAGGTTTCAGTGTGTATCCTCATACAGTAATATTAGTGTGTGTATCTAGTTATGGACAAAAAGGTTTCAGTGTGTAGCAATTAGGGATGCAGCAAAAAAAATCTATTTTTTAAAGAATCAAGATTCTTAGTCCTGGCGATTCAGAATTGATTCTAAAAGCCCCAAAATCGATTTTAAAACTTTTTTTAAATTTTATATTGTATTTTTACCGCTCCTGTGCATTCGGCCGCTGTAGAATTTTGGCCGTGTAGGGCCACCGTAGTTAGTTAGCCAGGCAGCTCCCAATAGAGCCTGCTAGCAAGGAGGGAGACAGCATGTTTCAACTTGCTCCTTCATCTTTAAAAATCATTTTAGATCCTACTATGTTCTGGGGAAGACAGAGCTTAACAAGACATTGGTAACTGTTTCAGGACATTTTCAACACCCCCACTTCCACGTTAGCATACGGCGCTAGCATGCTAACGTTAGCATGCGGCGGCTAACGCACGGCTATTCGTATTTCCAGGATAGAAATGCCCATTAATGCACTAAATCACCAAACTGTTTTTGACAAACTAAAGTGATATCCTTCAGATTCAAAAAAGTCTTCTGCTTCCATTTTAAATGACAGACAGAGAGGACAGTAATGATGGGTTTATAGCTTCAGTGTTATTGTAAGATAGCAAAGGAGGTCTTAATTGTGTCATAAAAGTGCGTCCAGAAAATTACTACAGAAATCACTGTACTTCGGCATGTAGCAGGAAAAATGTAAAAAAACTATTTCTTTAAGCTACTGACTTGAAAAAAGCATACTAAGTATGTTTATGTGTGTTATTTACTATATGAAATTCTTGTTATATCGATTTTTTCAGATTTGATTACATTTCTCCTTTAAGTCTGATTACAGAGCAACAGCACACCCTAGTGGAGTAGACCAGTACTGAAACAACTACACATTTTCTCAGAAGAAAACATTTCAGACAAGTTTACAGTACAGTCCAAAAACTTTTTTTTTTTTAAACTTGTGTGGAAGACATGCGATTTCTGAAAATGAAATTTGTCACACAATTTGCAAGCACACACACACACAAATCAGTCTGAAACCGGCAAGCTATATGACCTTTATTTTCTTCTGATTGAAAGAGGAAGGAGAATCACATTGTTGTTGCAAAGTACAATTGTTATCAAATCCAGATTATCCAAAAGTTCACAAATGATAATCAAAGAACCAGCTTCAATTATCTTTATTCAACATAAACTGGACAATTTAAAAATATTTGAGACAATCTTTAGATACTTAGTGTTTCTCAAACCATCCCACAACCCTGGCCACCATCTTAAATGAACATAATATTTCAGTGTTAAAGACTGAGCTATTTTTTTTAATGAGTACAGAATATGAGTTAAAAAAAGGCATATTTAGATTTAATTACATAGCCAGTAACACGACAAAAAATAAAAGTGCAGAAATGTCAGAAAAAAATAGATATAAATCTTTCAGATGTAATGTATATTTTGTATTTTATTACTAAGCATAGGCATTATAAGAATATAAAAATCTTTACATTTAAAGCATTTTATGGGTTTTAACAATCATATATTTACAATCAAGTTAGGTTTTCTGCACAAAACAAGAACTTTAAAAAATGTTTACACTGCAAATTATGTTAATGAACTGTTTCGATAGAGTATTTTTCACAAAACAACAACACTTCCCTATGCTTTCCACTCAGTTTATCCAAAAGATTTCTGGTCCTTTACATTTATTATGATTTCACAAAAACAATAATAATGCTTCTGGAATTTATAGTGGTTTAATTCAAATCATTTTAAACAATTTTGGAATTTTCCTGAACAGAGCCGGTAACATGGCTGATGTAATAATAATAATAATAATAATAATAATAATAATAATAATAATAATAATAATAATAATAATAATATAAATATATATATATATATATATATATATATATATATATATATATTCTTTCATCCAAAAGACACCGTCTGTCAGACGAGCTGCAGTAAATTCCCTGCTCACCTGTGTAAGCTCCCTGTGCCAACAACAGGGAGGTGAGGAGAGAATGGGGAGGGGAGGGGGACAAAGTATACCCCCCTCCCCATTGGACCAATGAAACTTGGTTTTATTGGTCCACTGTGACCTGTTTGGTAATTTCATTGGTCAGATTTTGTAAAACCTTTCTTTTATAAAGATAGTCTCATTGGCTCACGAGGACCCAACCCCAAGAGAGACATGTATTGGGCAGCTATGTAAGCACCAGATGTGATGAGGCTTTGACAGTAAGAAGCTCGCTTGCCCATAAAAACAATAAAATAAAATAAATAACATAAATTTGCCACAGCATTGTATAAGCCGCGGGGTTCAAAGCGTGTGAAAAAAAGTGGCAGCTTGTAGTCCGGAAATTACGGTAACCACGTTTCTGTGAAATTTATTCAAAGGATCTCTAAAATGTACATCTTCTGTCCTCCAGATCCCAGACTACCTCTTGGTGATCAAGAAGCCCATGGATCTCTCCACGCTGCTGAGCAACATTGATGAGCAGAAATATGTCACCGTCAGTGAATTCATGTACGACGCCGACCTCATCTGGCAAAACGCTCTTGAATACAACCCTGACAGCGACCCGCTGGGTGAGACGCCGCTAAAGACCTGAGCACCCAGACTCATTCTGTGCATGTACAGTAGTCTTAAATTTTTATTGTGAATGTAAAAGTAATTAGTTTCTCCTTTTTAAAAAACGCTATCAATTTAAAGCAAAAACAGATAATTTCAAGTAGCTGGATTATTAAAAATAAAAAAATCTGTTAGAAGAATGTTTAAAACACACGAATTTGCTTTAAGTAACAATTGTTACATCTAAAAATGGGCTTTTAATGTTGACGTCTTAAAATCTATGGAAAATTTGTGTGTCAGATCGCTACATCCGTCACCGTGCATGTGCGCTGAAGGATACGATCAGAGCCATCATCAGAGACGAACTGGACGAAGACCTTGCGAGAGTCTGTGAAGAAATCCAAGAGTCCCGTATTCAACGAGGTAAAAATAAAGCTTCTATCTTTCCTGCAGCTTTACCTTAAAACCTGTCTAAATTATTTTAAGATGTCAAATATTTCCAATTCCTTCAGCTGTATTTAAATATTGAATTAAAATCTTTGAATCACAAACCAAGACTTTTATTTTGGTGACAGCGTTGTCATACAGAACTGGATCAAGCAACGGACTAATGGCCTCTACAGATCTCTGTTCTCCAGAAACAGACATGGGCCACGAGGTGTAAAACTCCTGTTGATATACAACTATGACAAGAAGAAACATTACTAGTTAAAGCTTTAATTAAATAATGGATTTATTTTATTTTAACATTAACAAACATACTTGCATGGGTATTGGAAATGGAATATGTAACCAAATAGATTTTTTTTAAATATAATTAAAGACTTTTCTGGTCTATTAAAATCTATTTAACATTGTTTTTAAAAGCAAATCCACATGTTTACATCAATTATTGTCTAATTTGTGAAAGATAATCTGAATTTTCTTTGACCGCCTTGCTGAAATAAACATTTCTATAATAATAGACAAGCTAAAGTAAAAGTTTAGGAAAAGCTTCAACGACAGGAAGCTTCAGAGTTTTTCATTTAAACATAACAAGCTCTGAGTCACAGCAGATGAGAGGAAGGGACAGATTCTGCTAACTGAGAGGACAAACGTTAACAAGAGGGAGACTGACAGAAAAGCAGATGCCAAGATCAAGTGGACGGTAATGGAGGTTCAGCTGCACTCAGCCACATTTCTGCTCGGTTTAATGACGATTCCTGTCATTCTGCCTTCAATCCCAACCCCCTGACCTCTCCTTGCAGCACTTAAGAAAAAGCATTGCAAAAAGGCTCGAAGATCCAAGTGGAGCAACGGTGTCATTAGGAAACCGAAGAAGAAGAAGCCCCCGCTCTCAGCGTCGAATACCTCCTCCTCCACGTCCAGCAAAGCCAATTCTGACTCGAGCGCCGAGGAAATCAGAGGTGTCCGAACCGGAGTGGTGAATGGTTCAGCAGCTGGTCTGAGCTCATCCGGCGTGTCGGACAGCAGCGATGAGGAGCAGAGTCAGCGCAACTCAAACCAGAATGTCCTCGTGAACGGATTCAACCACACCAAGCTGCTCCCCAAACACGGGCTGAACATCAGGCCTCGAACCCGGTCCTCAGAGACTGCCCCAGCTCCACGGAGGATGTTGAAGAGGGCTTATTTAAACAAATTAGGTCTGTATGACTAACAAAGATTTGGAACGAAAGCTGCACCTCTAGCTGAGGCATTGTGAGCTCCTTGCCATACTAACTGGTTTTCACTGGACCGCGACTGAGCTGCAAAGCCCTGCAGATGAGAAGTGTGTAAAAAAAATGTAAAAAGTGGGGAGTGAAAGTGTTGCTGCTGCTGCTGAGCAAGATTTAACAAGCAGAAGTCTGGGCATGGAGCCAGCTGACACAAAGCTGAGCTGAGTACAGAGGAGCTCTGATATCTCATCACAGAAACATGCACTTCAGATGCTTCAAGAGAATTCTTCATTTGTTATTTTTCGTTTACTCAGCATGAAACTGTTTCAGGAGCATGTTTAGACGAAGCCTATTCCAGTTTATTTGATATTTCGGAGCTTCTTTGATAGAAAAAGACAGAACAATCCTTGTTAATGATCGCTGTAGCTTTTCTATACACGGAGACTGTTGTGGACTGGACAGAGGAAAGTTTTGTCAAGTTAACTTTAATTCAGCAGTGACGAAGAAAAGGACGTCTGCAGNTATCTATCTATCTATCTATCTATCTATCTATCTATCTATCTATCTATCTATCTATCTATCTATCTATCTATCTATCTATCTATCTATCTATCTATCTATATATCGTCTTAACGTCCGTTTTCCCGATTCCAGGGTGGGACGTTGCTTCTTTGTCACCAAGTTTTTGACGCCAGATTAGGCGGTCAGTTGCGTCCAGTTCATTGAGGTTCAACGCTTTCAGATCTTGTTGAATCGTTTGCGCCCAGGTCTTTTTCAGACGGCCTTTGGGACGGGTGCCAGGTACTTCAAGGTTTGCAATAGCAAGTATAGCACTGTTTTCACTTCGTTTAACATGACCGAACCACCGCAAACTGTGTCGCCGGCATGCGTCCTTAATCGCACATAAGCCTGCTCGACGCAGGATTTCGGTCGACTGGATGTGATCTTTAAGACTAATGCGTTGCATCCATCGGAGCATTTTCATGTCGGTTCGGTGAAGTTGCTCTTCGAGTTTTGTTGTCATTGGCCATGTTTCTGTGCCATACAACAGCACGGGACGTATCACTGAGCCTTAGAGTCTTGAACGTAGAAGTAGTGGGATGTCGCGCCACATCAGTATAGAAGCGAGTAGATGCCATTTATTCCACGCCACACGTATGCGTGCCCGAACGGCTAAAATAAACACTACCACATCTTTACTCAGAGAAGACTGCACTTTTTTCAGCAAGATAATGCAAAACCACACCGCTTCGGTCAAATGTGGAACAAAAAGTGCAAGAAAACAGGCTCCAAACAAAGATCAGAGTCAAAGATTCTTTATTGTTGTTCGCATCACATGTGGCACATGAGGTGGAACGAAATTATGTACACAGGGTCCCAGTTGCATCCAACAATAGCAAAAATATAAAGTGTAAAAATCAACAGTAAATAAATATCTAAGATATAAACTAAGATATACGCTAAAAGATCTAAGATACTGTATATGCCAGTCGTGCAAAACAATACAGCGAACAACAGCAGCACGATTCTCATAGGTTCTGTCTGGCTATAATTTCCATGCTTAATGCGAGCACTAACATAAACAATAACATCCAGTAAGCATGCAACAAAAATACAGAAACAGGGCGCCAAAAGTGAAAAAGAAATAAATCTACAGCAGCATGGTCCTACTGGCAGAGTGGTTCTGATGACAGTGAGGTTGTCTTAGCAACATGGTCCAATTAGCAGCATACCATACCATACCAGCTTTATTTATAGAGCACTTTAAACACCCACAGGACCAAAGTGCTGTACACACAACAAACCAATCATACAGTCAGATAATTAAAATTATTAAAATGATTAAAAGTCACATAATAAAAGTTGAACAATCATACAACAGCATGATACTGTTAGCAGCGAGGTTCAGTTAGCAATGAAGTTTCTCTTTGCAACAGTGGTGGAGAAAGTACTCAAACACTGTACTTAAAGCTCCACTGACATCATCTTTTGACTTTTCAAAAAATGGCACAACATATATAAATATTAAGATTGACCCCTGACCGTTTTTGCTAAAATAATGTTAAATGAATGAAAATTACTTCCAAAAACAGTTTAAAATTAGCGCAGTTTTTTTAACACGATAAATAGGGATTTCGCCGTCGCAGGATGATGACGTCATGACAAGGAATTTCTCTACTGCGCAGCTTGAAAACAATGGAGGAGCTACAAACTCGATCCGTCCAATTTAGCCATTTAAAAGTTAATATTTTAGCGGATTGTCTGCAGAGAAGCCAAAGTTATTTCCAGTAAACAGCAGGTTATAATTTTTTTTCAGCTCCTGCTGGTTTTTGGAGACTTTTCACTTCAGGACGTGAGCAGCTCTGTGAGGACTTACAGCATAGTTTCCACAGCACTGAAATGGTAATATATTAGTTAATGGTTCTAATAATTATTCAACATTAATTTATAGTTTAAAAAATTAGTCCCTTTTAAAATATCTGTTAAATATATTATTCTTTTATTTTATTTTGTTTGTGTTTTCAGGTTTCCAGGTCTCCAGTCCATCACCTGAGGCTCTTCCTGTTGAACCACTAGTACAACCCAGACTTTCACATCACAGCAGGTAAGATTGCATCAACGAAAAGAATAGTACTCAACAATATTCTTTGATGTAAATCTGTTGATTTTCTGTGGTTCTGATGAGGGAAGTGACAAAGTGGATGCAGCATTCAGCCCATAATGGACCCAGATGTCCCCTGCGTCCAGACCTACAACACCTGGACATCCATGAGCGTGGAGGAGCGAGGATTCACAGAAATGTCTTCACCTGAAGAGTGGACCGAGGTGGAGAACAAACCTTGATATTGTTAAACAACAGATGGAGACATCTTCAGGATCTGTAGAACATCAGGACTGCTGCAGAAAGCTACGTTTGTGCATCAAGACATTAAAATATGCAGAAATACTACAACTGGCCAGAGCATTGAGATGAAAATGAATCAATGAATTTAATATTTTATATTTTTTCTGACTGTTCAAATGAACATATTATTTGAAAAAAAAAAGGATAACAATGAACCAAGTGTTTCTGTAGTTATGTGTAAATAAAGTTACAGTAGTACACTATATTATCTGTTAGTGTTGAGTTATTCTTTGTGAGAATATTTGTGTATCTGTTTTAATTTCATTCGTGCATCTACAACTCACAGCTCATACTTTAGTAAAAACAAAATTGGTGAATGTTGAAAAAAACATTTTATTAAAATAAAACCATCCCATATTATCAAATAAATGAAAACCTCTGGGGAAACATTAATATGAACAGATTATCAAAAAAAATTGAGTTTAAAAAATGCAAGTGGTGTTTGACTTCATCAGCTCTGTAAAAATGACTCCAACACCTCCTCGTCCACCCTCCTGTCCAGGTGTTGTAGGTCTGGACGCAGGGGACATCGGTCTAGTTTCTCCTCATCCTGCTGCTTGTACTTCTTCAGACTCCACCACCTCCTCGCTCCTCCACGCTCATGGATGTCCAGGTGTTGTAGGTCTGGACGCAGGGGACATCTGGGTCCATTATGGGCTGAATGCTGCATCCACTTTGTCACTTCCCTCATCAGAACCACAGAAAATCAACAGATTTACATCAAAGAATATTGTTGAGTACTATTCTTTTCGTTGATGCAATCTTACCTGCTGTGATGTGAAAGTCTGGGTTGTACTAGTGGTTCAGGAAGAGCCTGATGGACTGGAGACCTGGAAACCTGAAAACACAAACAAAATAAAATAAAAGAATAATATATTTAACAGATATTTTAAAAGGGACTAATTTTTTAAACTATAAATTAATGTTGAATAATTATTAGAACCATTAACTAATATATTACCATTTCAGTGCTGTGGAAACTATGCTGTAAGTCCTCACAGAGCTGCTCACGTCCTGAAGTGAAAAGTCTCCAAAAACCAGCAGGAGCTGAAAAAAAATTATAACCTGCTGTTTACTGGAAATAACTTTGGCTTCTCTGCAGACAATCCGCTAAAATATTAACTTTTAAATGGCTAAATTGGACGGATCGAGTTTGTAGCTCCTCCATTGTTTTCAAGCTGCGCAGTAGAGAAATTCCTTGTCATGACGTCATCATCCTGCGACGGCGAAATCCCTATTTATCGTGTTAAAAAAACTGCGCTAATTTTAAACTGTTTTTGGAAGTAATTTTCATTCATTTAACATTATTTTAGCAAAAACGGTCAGGGGTCAATCTTAATATTTATATATGTTGTGCCATTTTTTGAAAAGTCAAAAGATGATGTCAGTGGAGCTTTAAGTAAAAGTACAAATAAACAGACAACAATGTACTCTAGTAAAAGTAGAAGTACCATATTAATATATACTTAAGTAAAAGTAAATAAGTATTTATTTACTTTTAAATAAATACTTTTTTTAAAGTAAATATACTTACTTTAAAAGCAAGTATATTTAAAAGCAAATATACTTGCTTTTAAAAATACTTAAAGTATTAAAGTAAAAGTTCTTGCTGAATGTATTATTACCTAATGCAATGGTCTACAATATCATTAAGTGTGTGTACTTTATGTATATTTTCTGCAATACATTAATAGTGTTGAGCCATTTTAATGAACAATGCTGCAGATAATGCATGTTTTTATTGTGTTTACTCTGTGACACAGTTCACACTTGGACTTTTGATTCTGTGCGTCAGAATTTCAGGAATGACATGCAGAGTTAAATGTCAATAAGCAAAATAAGAACAACAAGGAATGATTATACCTTTGAAAGTTTTTATTTAACACAAAGTGAAACCAGTGTCATTTTAACTGCAGTAAAAACATTGAAGTAAAAGTTGTCTGAAAAAAGGAGATAGACCTGACAAAGGAACAGACTCTGATCATTTCAACTCCAGTTTGTTTGTCATCAACTCTAGTTAAAATGTTGTCTAGTCAACCTTGTAATGGGTCAACAATGAATAATATTTTAACTTCCTGACAACATTTTCAAAACTTGGACCTGAGTGTCGAGTCATTTGGAGAAATCTCTTGTCTCCTAACATCCCATGAAATGACACATTTTAATATTGCAGCAAGAATTTATTGTTCAAGTTCAGAAGAAGTTGGTTTTCAAAGTTTTTTGAATCCAGTCAGGCTCTTTTGGGAGAGAGGATCTGTCCTGCTGTACTGATTAGTCTTTCAATAGTCTTTCAGTAATATTATAATAGTCTTTCAATAATATTTCAATAGTCTTTCAATAATATTTCAATAAAGCCATGGGTGTTGTGTATCTTCTGGATGAATCTTTGTGGTGGAATCCATTTTGTGTGTGTTAGTGGTGCTGTGGGTGCTCCCAGCTAAATGACTTATACAAGAATATACATCATTGGTCCAGCTCTTCTTGAAGGCAGGTCTAATGTTACCTGTCCACTTTGCAGTGATTCAATGGACCAACTCCCCTCTCAACATCAGTTACTTTCAAACTAACGACAAATCAAAAAGTTGCAACGTGAATGTAACTTGTAACTCAACACATTATAGAAATGTAGTGTAGTAGAAAGTACAGATACTTCATGTAAAATGTAGTGAGTAAAAGTAAAAGTACCCACATTTAATTCTACTTAAGTAAAGTACAGATACATGAAAAATGTACTTAAGTACAGTAACAAAGTATTTGTACTTAGTTACATCACACCACTGCTTTGCGACATGGCCCCATTGGCCCCAGAGCCATATATATAGATATATCACTTTATATGGCTCTGATTGGCCCCATTGTGTTAGCGACATGGTTACATCGCCATGGTTACATGACACAGCGAGAATATAAGAAGCATTTTTCCATCATAAGTACAGCAACTGGTCTGTTCAGTTTCAAAACACAAGTGACAACACAGGTGAGCACAAACATCTTTATTTCTACATTTTAATTTTGACAAAGTCTGTAAATAACATGGTTCAGCGGTTCAACTGAATAAACCTTTTGTTGTTTTTAATTGAAAAAATTAACTGATGTTTGTTTGGGCTTTATTATTGACATTTAATTATCAACATCAACTGCTTCTAGAACGCGAGCTCTCTCCATTTTAAATGCAAACAAAACGGATGCACTTTGAGCAAAATGGCTGCTTCCAGCTACTTCCCCTCCATCTACGACAAACCAGAGCGCCACAAAGTCTGGTCCTTTGTCAACACCAGACAGAGACAGGCTTGGCA
>JBBPBX010003827.1:0-21079 GCA_038048925.1 Garcialebias charrua | reverse complement strand
GCAATATCACGACTGTCCTAACACTGAAAGTTTTCCAAACTTGAACATAATGGAGTCACCATCCAAAGTGAAGGCGGCTTTAATGTCAAAGACAACATCCAAGTGCTATCCAGGAATTCCACTCTGCAGGCAATAAAACAGGACAGGCCTCTTTAGGTAAAATCATTCAGAGCTTTCTTAGTTATCAAATGGTCTCCACTTAACTTCACAAAATCTATGACCATCAAACTGACCAAAGCGAAAAGTACAGAGTTCTTTAAATCATTGCGACAAACTCTGGAGCGAATCCGCCTGAAAGCCTAACTAATATTTGGAAACATCCTTGATCACTGACTTTGCCACCAGCTTTTGAGATCAACTAGATTCATGCAGACGTCCATTTCAAGGCAGAACCTGAAATACCAGCACAACTCCTCAGCCCATCTAACAAGGTCGGCTGATCAACAGTGTCAAAAGCTGACGTCAGGTCCAACATGAGCAGCACAGAACATTTACCTGCATCACGTTGCATCAAAATATCATTTGAGACTCTAAGAAGAGCTGTTCCAGTTGAGTGGGATTTACGACTGAAAGTGGTCCAGAATAGTTTAGTTTACCGTAGTTTATTCATTAATATTATAATAAAATACAAAACAATTTACATATATACAATAAGAAAAAAAAAATATATATATAAAATGAAAGGCAGCAGATGAAGAAAAAATCGTATTATATCTGCCCCTTATTCTCTAATAAACAATTCAAACAACCAATTTATTTAAATGCCAAAACAAAATGAACAACTTATTTAACTTCCTTTATCTCATACAATTACTCATTAAATTCTGATCATATATATGTTTTTAACAATTTAACCTTAACCATTTTTTTAAATACACCCATTGATTTAGCTTCTTTAACATCTGTTTCCAAGTCATTCCATGACCCAACTCCCTGAATTATGGTAGACCTTCCCTTTAAACTAGTTCTATACTGAGGTTTCACAAACATATCTGTCCCCTTAAGATTATAACAACTTAATATTTTAACAACATGCATTTGAATATTTGAAGGTGTATTATTCTGAGCTCTGTACATAACAAACAAAATATTATAATCCACCAAATCATAGAACTTCAGCAATTTCATTTGGTGGTGATCAAGCGCAGCAGTTAACTGCTTAACCACAACCTTCTCCAGAATCTTTGCCAGAAAAGGAAGTTTACAGATTTATATTTTAGCTGTTTTTGTGTGTAACTGGGACCTTGGGTACACAATTCCGTTCCACCTCATGTACCACATGTGAGACAAATGACAATAAAGAACCCTGATTGTATTTTAACGAAACTTTCGGGGAATAATAATGGGACGTAACTGTACAGTTGATTAACCTTTGAAGTCAGTCCAGTTCAAGATGGCACCCACACAAAAAGCTTTATCTGAAGCACATGTTAACTCTGTTTTATTTTTCCATTTACTCCAACAACTTGTTGTCTCTTAAGTGAGCAAATGGTCTGCATTTGCCTTTCAATCATTCATTTGCAATATTAGAGTCCTAAATGAGTAAAACACATTTACGGTTTATGTTTCACTCTTCGATGCTGCAGTTTGATTTCATCATTAAGGTTTTGGTGCAAGTAATTGACGTGCAAAACCAACACGGCTGCATTTCTTGTCTTTAAGTGGCAACTTGGATCTTTTAAAGGTAAACAAACCATGTGTGGAGAAGAGGGGGAGTCGTGTTTCTACAAACCACACGGGCGTGTCAAAAACATCGCCTGGCTGTTCACAGCGACCAAAGTTATGTTGCCTGCACGAAACCGTTTGTTGATGCAGCTGCCTGAACTCAGAGCTGATGAGTGGAACTGTTCACCTGTAGGCTGTAGCTGTCCACTCACATGTTCACACCTGAGCTGCCCACACAGTCATCACTCTGAGGGGCATCCGGGACACATCTGTCTTTTGTTTTGAGTGCAGCCATTTTCAGAACCTGTATGAAAAGAAGTGAACAAAAAAAGGAGAAGGCCACACTTTTCTTCTGTTAGCTGCTTCAGTCTGCCACTGCTCTTCAGCTGAACTGCTCCCTCAACACTTATCACTCAGTGACTCCGCTAATCTAACAGAAGGCAAAGAGGTAAAAAGTAATGAGGACATCGCACACCAAAAAGTGTCACAACTTCCCGTTTTGAGTCTGAAACTATGACTAAATTGAAACACAAATAATAAAGCTAATTTGAAACACAACTTTTTTAATGATCTGAGCGTAACTAAAAGCTACTGCATACATTATATTTTAGTTTAGTTTAGTTTTTAGTTTAGTTTATTCATTCATTTTATAATAAAATACAAAACAATACAACATTGTACAACATATAAATAAATATACAACACATAAATAAAATGAAGGGTAGCAGTAAGAAGAAAAAAAATCTTATTTTAACTGCCCCCTCTTACAATCAATCAAATCAAACAACAATCAACTTTAATTAACAAAAAACAAGAAACAATTTACTATAATTATCGAACTACAAAGCAACATACATAACAGTATTTCATTTATATATTTGCAATACAGTAGTCCATTTTTAATCATTTTCTTAAATGTAATCATTGTTGTTGCATTTTTTATTTCAGTCTCCAACCCATTCCACAATCCAATTCCCTGAATTGAGGTTGACCGACCCTTTAAACTAGTTCTATATTTTGGTTTAATAAATATTTCTATTCCCTTGAGATTATAACAACTTCGCCGTTTAACAAAACACATTTGGATATTCACAGGCAGTTGATTTTTATGAGCTCTATACATAACTAATAAAATATTATAATCCACCAAGTCCTGGAACTTCAATAATTTCAGTTGATCAAATAACGTGTTAGAAGGGTGACAATAATGTTTTCCAGTGGTTATTCTTATTGTAATGGCCAAGCTGAGAAAATGTCCTTTTTTCATGTCTGCATGTAAATCTGGTTTGTGGTTTAATAACATCAAAGTCTGCAGGTTCAAGCTCACATCGACAACAATGCAACAGTTCTGTTTCAAAACTGATCCCAAAGTGTGCAAAACTGTGAGTTTATAATAAGGTCAGGATGATTGTTTGATGCTAATCATTTATTAGCCTTTACAAATGTTAAGGGTTATAGTTGGCGGCAACTGTTCTGATGGACTGGTTGTTCTTTGACACACTGCTGCATCAGAGCCTGCTTCAGTCTGCTTTAGATCCTCAAACAGTTTGTAATCACAATTTTGTCCTCAAGCTACAAAAACAGGCAGCAAATGTACAAAAATGATCTTTTTGTATGAAAAAAAAGGCCTTAAATTTGCAATTTGTCATGATTCATATACCCATCCATCCATCCATCCATTTTCTTCCGCTTATCCGGGGTCGGGTCGCGGGGGTAGCAGCCTAAGTAGGGAGGCCCAGACTTCCCTCTCCCCAGCCACTTGGAGCAGCTCCTCTGGGGGAATCCCAAGGCGTTCCCAGGCCAGCCGAGAAACATAGTCCCTCCAGCGTGTCCTGGGTCTTCCTCTGGGTCTCCTCCCGGTGGGACATGCCCGGAACACCTCACCAGGGAGGCGTCCAGGAGGCATCCTAACCAGATGCCCGAGCCACCTCAACTGGCTCCTCTCGATGTGGAGAAGCAGCGGCTCTACTCCGAGTCCCTCCCGGATGACTGAGCTTCTCACCCTATCTCTAAGGGAGAGTCCAGCCACCCTGCGGAGAAAACTCATTTCAGCCGCTTGTATCCGAGATCTTGTTCTTTCGGTCATAACCCAAAGCTCATGACCATAGATGAGGGTGGGAACGTAGATCGATCGGTAAATTGAGAGCTTTGCCTTTTGACTCAGCTCTCTCTTCACCACGACAGACCGGTACAGCGCCCGCTTCACTGCGGACGCTGCACCTATCCGCCTATCGATCTCACGCTCCAGTTTTCCCTCATTCGTGAACAAGATCCCGAGATACTTAAACTCCTCCACTTGGGTAAGGACCTCCTCCCCGACCCGGAGAGGGCACGCTACCCTTTTCCGGCTCAAGACCATGGCCTCGGATTTGGAGGAACTGATCCTCATCCCGGCCGCATCACATTCAGCTGCAAACCGCTCCAGCGAAAGCTGTAGATCACGAGCTGATGAAGCCAATAGGACCACATCATCTGCAAAAAACAGAGAAGCGATTCTAAGGCCACCAAAACGGATCCTCTCAACACCTTGGCTGCGCCTAGAAATTCTGTCCATAAAAGTTATAAACAGAATCGGTGACAAAGGGCAACCTTGGCGGAGTCCAACTCTCACCGGAAACGAGCCTGACTTACTGCCGGCAATGCGGACCAAGCTCTGACACCGGTCGTACAGGGACCTAACAGCCCATATCAATGGGCCTGGTACCCCATACTCCCGGAGTACCCGCCACAGAACCCCCCGAGGGACGCGGTCGAATGCCTTTTCCAAGTCTACAAAGCACATGTAAACTGGTTGGGCAAACTCCCACGCACCCTCCAGGACCCTGTTGAGGGTGTAGAGCTGGTCTAGTGTTCCACGACCAGGACGAAAACCACACTGCTCCTCCTGAATCCGAGGTTCGACTATCCGACGGACCCTCCTCTCCAGAACCCCTGAATAGACCTTACCAGGGAGGCTTAAGAGTGTGATCCCTCTATAGTTGGAACACACCCTACGGTCCCCCTTTTTGAATAGGGGAACCACCACCCCAGTCTGCCAATCCAAGGGAACTGCCCCCGATGTCCACGCGATATTGCAGAGTCGCGTAAGCCAACACAACCCCACAACATCCAGAGCCCTAAGGAACTCAGGACGAATCTCATCCACCCCCGGAGCCTTGCCACCGCGGAGCTTTTTAACCACCTCGGCGACCTCAGCACCAGAGATTGGAGAGCCCGACCCAAAGTCCCCAGGCTCCGCTTCCTCAGTGGAAGACGTGCCAGTAGGATTGAGGAGGTCTTCGAAGTATTCCGCCCACCGACTCACAACATCCCGAGTTGAGGTCAACAGCACGCCATCCCCACCATAAATGGTGTTGGTCGCGTACCGCTTTCCCCCCCTGAGACGCCGGATGGTGGACCAGAATCGCCTCGAAGCCGTACGGAAGTCATTCTCCATGGCCTCTCCGAACTCCTCCCACGCCCGAGTTTTTGCCTCAGCAACCACCCGAGCCGCATGCCGCTTGGACTGCCGGTACCTATCTGCTGCTTCCGGGGTCCCACAGGCCAAAAAGGCCCAATAGGACTCCTTCTTCAGCTTGACAGCATCCCTCACCGCCGGTGTCCACCACCGGGTTCGAGGGTTGCCACCACGACAGGCACCAACAACCTTGCGGCCACAACTCCGATAAGCTGCCTCGACAATAGAGGCGCGAAACATGGCCCACTCGGGCTCAATGTCCCCCGCCTCCCTCGGAACGTGTTCAAAGCTCTCCCGGAGGTGGGAGTTAAAGCTCCGTCTTACGGGAGACTCTGCCAGACGTTCCCAGCAGACCCTCACAATACGTTTGGGTCTGCCAGGTCTGACCGGCATCCTCCCCCACCATCGGAGCCAACTCACCACCAGGTAGTGGTCAGTTGACAGCTCCGCCCCTCTCTTCACCCGAGTGTCCAAGACATGCGGCCGCAGATCAGATGAGACGACAACAAAGTCGATCATCGAACTGCGACCTAGGGTGTCCTGGTGCCAAGAGCACATATGGACACCCTTATGCTTAAACATGGTGTTCGTTATGGACAATCCATGACGAGCACAGAAGTCCAACAACAGAACACCACTCGGGTTCAGATCATATACCCTAACATGCTAAATTACAATGAATTTAACTTTCATTTACTTTTATTTGCATATTAAATATTTAAAACTTACGATTTGTTTGATGGGCAGCACGGTGGCGCAGAGCTGCTGCCTCTCAGCGAGCAGGTTACTGGTTCAAATCCCAGTCCCGGGGCCTTTCTGAGTGGAGTTTGCATGTTCTCTCCGTGCATGCGTGTTTTTCCTCCGGGTACTCTGGTTTCCACACAGACCAAAAACATGCATGTTAGTCTGATTGATGACTCTAAATTGTACCTATAAGTGTGAGTGAGAGAGTGAATGGTTGTTTGTCTCTATATGTGTCCCTATGATGGACTGGAGACCTGTCCAGGGTGTCCCCCGCCTCTCACACAGCGATGACTGGATATGTGCACCAGTGACCCCCACGACCCAAAAAGGAAGAAGCGGGTAAAAGATAATGGATGGATTTGTCGTTTAGCTTAGCAGCTTACATGCAGAAACAGTGATTACAAGCACAGAAAAGCATCATGTGAGTAAACTATAGCATAAAGTGAGGACAATTTTACAGATAGACATCGATTGCAGTACTGTACAAAGTCAGAGACCTATTGAATGATAAAGCTCTGTATTTGTTGTATAACACAATCATTGTTCCACACTTAATCTATTGTATTGATGTTTGGGGGAATGCGTGTAAAACAATCACAAAGCCTATTTTTGTATTACAGAAAAGAGCTGTAAGAATTATCACTAGAAAACATTACCGTCATCCATCTAGTACATTATTTTATCAACTGAAGTTATTGAAGTTCCATGATTTGGTAGATTATAATATTTTATCAGTTATGTATAGGGCTCAAAATAATGCATTACCTTTAAATATCCAAATGCATTTTGTTAAAAGACAAAGTTGTTATAATCTTAAGGGGACAGAGATGTTTGTAAAACCACAATTCAGAACTAGTTTGAAGGGACGTTCTACCTCAATCCAGGGAATTAGATTATGGAATGGCTTGGAGAATGTAGTTAAAAATGCCAAGTCAATGTTTACATTTAAGAAAATGATCAAAACGAATGTGTTAAAAATATATATGAAATAGCGTAATGTGTATTGTATTAGTTAGAAAATTAGAAAGAGTTAGTCATTTTGTACTGTTGGTTGAAGATTATTATTGTTTAATCTGATTGTTGGAAAAAAGGGGCAGATATAATAAGATTTATTCTTCTTTCTGCTACCTTTCATTTTTTTATATTTTGTACATTATCATTTATGGGATTGTCTTGTATTGTTTCTTTTGTAAAAAAAAATGAACAAATTTAATAAACATAAACATATTGAGCTAAATTTAGGTGTGTTAGTAGCTGAGTGTCATTTCTAACACATCATCTTTGTTTATTTGGGCATTCACTTTTGCTATCCATCCTATTTGTTGGCCAAAACATTTATGAGCCACTGGTCAGATTTTCATAAAACAATAGAAAACCAATCATCAGGCGTACATATTTAACTCATCAGCTTTTAGAGTCGACCCATTTGAAAATGGCTACCACATCTACCGTCTTTTTGAACAGGAGCTGAGCTAATGTTGTTTGCTTTATTGTCAAGAGTTAATCAAAAACAGCTCCAACTTGGTCCCTTCTCTTCATAAAATTATCTTGGAATAAACTCTGCGGGTGATATGCATTCTTAAAGAAATCTAGGTCTTTTCGTATAACTAGGACTTGAATTTATTATTATTAATTATTTTATATATAAAAATATTTATATAAATATTGAATTTATTTATTTATTTTGTTGTTTTCCTTTTCTTCATCCATCCACCAGAGGTCTCTAGTGGCAGCTCCTCTGGTCCTCGCCCTCTCGTTTCACCTGATCCCTGTTTAATCAGCACATCTGCATCCATTTACCTGATGAAAACCTCCCATTTCCTGCACACTAAATCATCTGCTCGTCTACTTTGGTTTGGGACAACTTGTTGAGCAATCACAGAAACTTTGCTTCCAGCTGTGTCTTTCAGCTCTTTTATATGTTCTGCTCTAGTATAGTGAGTAAGATATGCATCCAGTTTGTTTCAAGTTTGTCTTTTTTTTATACTTTAGTTCAATCATACAACATTATACAAAGTTCTTCCAAACCAAAAGCATCAAAACACACACAAAAAAGATACATAAGTATTACAGATCCTATTAAACTAGATCTCACATTTCTTAACTAAATATAAATGCAACTATCTCAGCAAAAATACAAAAATAAATTCAAGTACAAATAGCAGAGGGTCTGAAACAATAAACCAATAAAAGCAATACAAAGAGAAAATACTAAACAACAAAACAAGAAAAGGGGTCTGCTTATGATGGGGTAAAATTAAATTTCTGAATAAGAGTTTTTGTTCTTAGAAGTTTCTTATTGTTAAAGTTAAGCTTTTCAATAGAGGCAATATATATTTTTAGGTCAGTTTCTTTAAAATTATAGAGGGTATTTTTTCATTCCACTTTATTTTGTGTATATAATGTTTTGCCAAAATAATAATTAAATTTATTATAAATACCTCATCTGACGAAAATTTGTTTGGTTTTGTTCATGCATGACTTCAGGAATAATAAAAATAATTTAAAAAAAAACAGGCTATGTGTGGGCACCAGGGGGCGCAGTTTGACTTTAACCCACTGCATCTTAAGGTCACTGCAGCAGCAGGGTACTCTTCCTGCTGTGGATGCTCTGCACTGCGCAGCCGCACAACATCCTGACATGATGAAATGAGTTTTTCTGAGTGGAGGGGAAACCCACAACTCACTCGTGTTATTATGACTCATGTGGATGATAGTCCGTTTGGTACTCATGTTCATGAATATGGTGATTGTTAGACAAAAACAAATATTTCCTCTATAACCTGGTTGTATTTGCTTGGAAAGCTTCTTTTTTTGTGTTTAACAGCTGGCCTGGTGTGTGTCTGCTTCCTGGTGTGCAGAATGTATTCAACCCCCTTTCAGTAGCCATTCATTTGATGAAATTTGTAGGAGGCAGAGAGGAAGGCCACTGCCAGGAAACGTGACCACATCAGACATTTGACTAAAACACCAAAGCAATGCTGCGGAGATCCCTGCCTGCCTCTCTGCACGTACTCATCCCTGCGTCACCTTCACTTTCCGCATCATGAGTCTACTGCATGGCAGGCCGTTGCACCATATAATCACACATCAGCCATCTTTTTGCCAGAGTTTTAAGACTTAAACCATCTTATGTGGAGAAATTAAGTTGGTCAAACCTTGAAATTAACATTATTAATCTAATATTGCGAGATGTCACGCTCAGATCAGATTGACTTCAATAGTCTGCATCAAGCACATTATTTTATCAACTGAAGTTATTGAAGTTCCATGATTTGGTAGATTATAATATTTTATCAGTTATGTATAGGGCTCAAAATAATGCATTACCTTTAAATATCTAAATGCATTTTGTTAAAAGACAAAGTTTTTATAATCTTAAGGGGACAGAGATATTTGTAAAAACCAAAATTCAGAACTAGTTTGAAGGGACGGTCTACCTCAATCCAGGGAATTGGATTATGGAATGGTTTGGAGAATGAAATGCCAAGTCAATGTGTACATTTAAGAAAATGATCAAAACGAATTTGTAAAAAAAAAAAAAGAAATAGCATAATGTGTATTGTATTAGTTAGAAAATTAGAAAGAGTTATTCATTTTGTTACTGGAATTATTATTGTTTAAACTGATTGTTTGAAAAAAGGGGCAGATATAATAAGATTTTTTTCTTCTTTCTGCTACCTTTCATTTTTTATATTTTGTACATTATCATTTAAGGGATTGTCTTGTATTGTGTTTTTTTTTGTAGTAAAAAAATTAACAAAAATTTAATAAACATAAACATAAAAAAAGTCAATCAGTCACCAATGATTATTTTCTGCAAGCTTAGTTCTTCCTCTCTATTGTGGATAGTTGCAATACAACTAATACAGTACTAGGATAAAATTACATTTTAGTCAGCAGTGCAGTTGTTACTGTTCATAATTGTTCACTTCATCGTAAAAGGGCACCTGTCAATGTACAAAACATATACAACACAAATTTGTGGACATTTAAGTAAGAAGTACTTTTCCTTGTCATTCCATATATAAAAACTTTACTAGTTTCTTTAAAGGGATAGTATTATAATTTAAGTGTCAATTGGTTCATCAGTCATAAAGCGTGATGTCTGGAGCCTCGCCAGCAGGCTAATGGTTAACCAGGGTTTGTGTAGAGGCTGACTTGGGACCAGAAAATCACGATTCGACTCTCCGCCATATCCACATGTCATGGTGTCCCTGAGCAAGACACCCAATCCCTAATTGCTCCCCGGGCACCTATTGCCCAGCTCTAATTGGGTGTAGGCTATCTCAGGTGGGATGGATTAAATGCAGAGAACGAATTTCGTCATTGTATGGTAACATACAATGATGACAAAACAGCACACGAGGGAATTTTTTTAAATATATTTATATAATTTTTCAGATGTGTAAAACATATGTCAAACTCAAGGCCTGGGGGCCAAATGTGGCCCTTGTTGACATCTTCTCTGGCCCTCAAGATGTGTGAAATGTAAAATACTTCTATCACATGCGGTGCGAATGACAATAAAGATTCTCTGACTCTGTCACTCTGATTGTCCTTTTGGTTGCCTTTTTTTTTTTAACTTGTTGAAAAAAATAAAAAATAAATTTGTATGCACATTTTATGATTGTCTATTGTTGTCTTTATTGTCCACTGTTGTCGTCACTCTTTGTTTAAAAAAAAATCTGGTTTATCTTGAAAACGAGTCGTCGAGGCTCAATGGGATTAACATGTATAAATAAAGTTTGAATAAAAATGTAGTTTTTGAAATTGGCCCTTAGTTTGAAAAAGGTTTCCCCCCTTTTTGTAAGTGAGTTTGACACCCCTTGGTATAAAACAAGACAATAAAGGAAGCACAGGATTGTACGTACCTGTTTGATTTGATGTTTATTCATTCATTTTAAAAGAACAATACAAGACAGTTTCATCAGATACAAGAATACAAGTAGGATAAAATGAAGGGAGCAGAAAGAAGATGAAATCTTATTATATCTGCCCCTTATTATTTCACAGTTTGTTCAACCAATGATAACCTTCAAACTACATCGCAGAATGAATAATTCTACTTAATTTTACCTGTTATGTTATTTGGCTTGCCATACATATTGCGTTTAAATATAGTATTTAACCCTCTGGCAACAGCATACATTTCCCACATCCATCCATCCATCCATCCATCCATCTTCTTCCGCTTATCCGGGGTCGGGTCGCGGGGGTAGCAGCCTAAGTAGGGAGGCCCAGACTTCCCTCTCCCCAGCCACTTGGAGCAGCTCCTCCGGGGGAATCCCAAGGCGTTCCCAGGCCAGCCGAGAAACATAGTCCCTCCAGCGCGTCCTGGGTCTTCCTCTGGGTCTCCTCCCGGTGGGACGTGCCCGGAACACCTCACCAGGGAGGCGTCCAGGAGGCATCCTAACCAGATGCCCGAGCCACCTCAACTGGCTCCTCTCGATGTGGAGAAGCAGCGGCTCTACTCCGAGTCCCTCCCGGATGACTGAGCTTCTCACCCTATCTCTAAGGGAGAGTCCAGCCACCCTGCGGAGAAAACTCATTTCAGCCGCTTGTATCCGAGATCTTGTTCTTTCGGTCATAACCCAAAGCTCATGACCATAGATGAGGGTGGGAACGTAGATCGATCGGTAAATTGAGAGCTTTGCCTTTTGACTCAGCTCTCTCTTCACCACGACAGACCGGTACAGCGCCCGCTTCACTGTGGACGCTGCACCTATCCGCCTATCGATCTCACGCCCCAGTTTTCCCTCATTCGTGAACAAGATCCCGAGATACTTAAACTCCTCCACTTGGGGCAGGACCTCCTCCCCGACCCGGAGAGGGCATGCTACCCTTTTCCGGCTCAAGACCATGGCCTCGGATTTGGAGGAACTGATCCTCATCCCGGCCGCATCGCATTCAGCTGCAAACCGCTCCAGCGAAAGCTGTAGATCACGAGCTGATGAAGCCAATAGGACCACATCATCTGCAAAAAACAGAGAAGCGATTCTAAGGTCACCAAAACGGATCCTCTCAACACCTTGGCTGCGCCTAGAAATTCTGTCCATAAAAGTTATGAACAGAATCGGTGACAAAGGGCAACCTTGGCGGAGTCCAACTCTCACCGGAAACGAGCCTGACTTACTGCCGGCAATGCGGACCAAGCTCTGACACCGGTCGTACAGGGACCTAACAGCCCTTATCAAAGGGCCTGGTACCCCATACTCCCGGAGTACCCCCCACAGAACCCCCCGAGGGACGCGGTCGAATGCCTTCTCCAAGTCCACAAAACACATGTAAACTGGTTGGGCAAACTCCCACGCACCCTCCAGGACCCTGCTGAGGGTGTAGAGCTGGTCCAGTGTTCCACGACCAGGACGAAAACCACACTGCTCCTCCTGAATCCGAGGTTCGACTATCCGACGGACCCTCCTCTCCAGAACCCCTGAATAGACCTTACCAGGGAGGCTTAAGAGTGTGATCCCCCTATAGTTGGAACACACCCTACGGTCCCCCTTTTTAAATAGGGGAACCACCACCCCAGTCTGCCAATCCAAGGGAACTGCCCCCGATGTCCACGCGATATTGCAGAGTCGCGTAAGCCAACACAACCCTACAACATCCAGAGCCCTAAGGAACTCCGGGCGAATCTCATCCACCCCCGGAGCCTTGCCACCGCGGAGCTTTTTAACCACCTCGGCGACCTCAGCACCAGAGATCGGAGAACCCGACCCAAAGTCCCCAGGCTCTGCTTCCTCAGTGGAAGACGTGCCAGTAGGATTGAGGAGGTCTTCGAAGTATTCCGCCCACCGACTCACAACATCCCGAGTTGAGGTCAGCAGCACGCCACCTCCACCATAAATGGTGTTGGTCTCGTACCTCTTTCCCCCCCTGAGACGCCGGATGGTGGACCAGAATCGCCTCGAAGCCGTACGGAAGTCATTCTCCATGGCCTCTCCGAACTCCTCCCACGCCCGAGTTTTTGCCTCAGCAACCACCCGAGCCGCATGCCGCTTGGACTGCCGGTACCTATCAGCTGCTTCCGGGGTCCCACAAGCCAAAAAGGCCCAATAGGACTCCTTCTTCAGCCTGACAGCATCCCTCACTGCCGGTGTCCACCACCGGGTTCGAGGGTTGCCACCTCGACAGGCACCAACAACCTTGCGGCCACAGCTCCGATAAGCTGCCTCGACAATAGAGGCGCGGAACACGGCCCACTCGGACTCCATGTCCCCCGCCTCCCTCGGAACGTGTTCAAAGCTCTCCCGGAGGTGGGAGTTAAAGCTCCGTCTTACGGGAGACTCTGCCAGACGTTCCCAGCAGACCCTCACGATACGTTTGGGTCTGCCAGGTCTGACCGGCATCCTCCCCCACCATCGGAGCCAACTCACCACCAGGTAGTGGTCAGTAGACAGCTCCGCCCCTCTCCTCACCCGAGTGTCCAAGACATGCGGCCGCAGATCAGATGAGACGACAACAAAGTCGATCATCGAACTGCGACCTAGGGTGTCCTGGTGCCAAGAGCACATATGGACACCCTTATGCTTAAACATGGTGTTCGTTATGGACAATCCATGACGAGCACAGAAGTCCAATAACAGAACACCACTCTGGTTCAGATCAGGGGGGCCGTTCCTCCCAACCACACCCCTCCAGGTCTCACTGTCATTGCCCACGTGAGCGTTGAAGTCCCCCAGTAGAACAAGGGTTGAGAGGTTCCGACTAGAAATAGTCGGACTCACCTCAACGCATGGCTCTGGCTCTGGAACCAGTTTCCTTGAGAGGGGTTGGACACTCTTCCACTCTGGAGTTGCCCCTGGTGAGAGGCGCCGAGCAGGAGTGGGCATACTGGTTGCCCCCCATCTTGGTGCCTGTACGTTGGGGTTCACCCCGGTGAACGAGAGGGTAGCCTCCCTTCGCCTACGTGTGGGGGGACGGGCTCTGACTGTTGTTTGTGCCTATGCACCAAACGGCAGCTCAGACTACCCACCCTTTTTGGAGTCCTTGGAGGGGGTATTGGAGAGTGCGCCTCCTGGGGACTCCCTTGTTCTACTGTTCTACATTTCCCACAATACACTTAATTTAAAATCTACTCGTTCCTGTGTGTGAGCAGTGCTCACTGTAGTCACGTAGTGATGCTTCACATTAAGATGGAAAATCCGCATCCTCTCGCCCTCCTTCATCCGGGTTCTCTGCCTCCTGCCTCTGGTGGAACGTGCGCCCCGCCTCCTCGCGCTCCTTTGCGTCACGTGGTGACTCAGTTTCAGCCAATGGCGTCGCTCCGCTCCTGACTCCGTCCACTTATCACCGGGCTCGCAGCGTCACGAGCGCCTTCTTCTCTGCTGCTTCCCCGTTGCACGACACACCTACAGCACCGTCCTCGCGCAGTTAGCCCGGGAAAGGTAACTTTTAACGGCTTTTTTTCTCTACTTAGTCACTCATGTTCGGTTAGCGTAGCTTTTAACGTTTAGTGTTTCAGGTCGCTGTGTGTAAATTTAACCACTATCCCCCTGTTTTTTTTTAAACAACTACACGATGGATGTCGTCGAGGATGACATCTTAGCTTGTCCTTGTGCTAGCTAACATTGTCGTTTGCGCGAGGAGTTAGCTTGAATCCATTTTGCCTTCACATGTAGTTAGCTCGTCGTCTATTTTTAAACGAGCCCGTCAGCTGGCGAGATGTCTCTCCATTTAGAGCTGCAGTGGGTGCGAGGGGAAAGGGGTGTCAGGTTGCGGGTCCACCTTGCAGACTTCTCCATTTTGTTAGAGAACCATTATCATTGACCTCCGTTGTTCCAGGGTCAAAGATGCATTGGGAACGATGAGCTCACAGGTTGGGCTTGTAGTTGCTTGCAGCAGACGGAGGTGTGTTCATTGCATATAAAGGAAAATTACAGAGGAACAGATTAACAGGCGTCCCTGTTATCTTCAGTCAGTCTCATTTTCTGACATTTTTAATGTACTGTAGTTTGCAAAATTTGTCTCTTAAATACATGGATTTAGGGCTTGCTTCCTAATAAAAGTGTAATGTGTATCCTTAGCATGCATCAGAGTGTATCCTTATTCATTCATCCATTGACGCCATTTTGTGCTGCTTCTGTAGCAATCCTGCTTGTTCTGTGTGAAAGGGAAAAAGATTTCCAGGCATTCATGACCTCCATAAAGATTTAAACTTTTTTTTCTGTCATTGAATTTGATGTTTGACCTTTTTAAGTTTTAGGAATGTACAAGTTTTTTTAGTTTTTTTTTTGCTTGGACAAACTCAAAAATCCAAATACTGTACATGAAGTTTATTATCAGCCAGTTAAAATTACTGTACTGTATGAGGAAATGTATACTTTAGATAAAAGTTCGGTTGAAATGAGTAGGCTATGAAATATTGATGTAATTTCCAGGTGCCAGTATTGTCAGTGGTACTGATGGTAGCTATGTTAAGAGTTTGGACCAAATCCCTAGCTCAAAACAATAGAAATATTCAAATATTCAATCAAAAAAGGCGTTCAATACAGGATCAACTGGACTTTATTTGTTGCAGAAAATGTTTCGACTTCTGTCCAGAAGTCTTTTTCAATTTCAATAGAAATATTGGCTTGTTCTAAAAAAAAAAAAAAAAATTATAAAAAAGACTTTGTGCTGTTTACATTGCATTCAAGAACCAAGACCTACTTGCATATTAAAGCTTTTGAGCTTTAATTTCCAGTCTTTAAAAACACATTTCTGTTTGTGTGTGTGCACGCTAATGGTAAATTTCCGCACAGGGCTTTTTAAGGACAGCATTTTCCATCGGTTATACAGCAGCTGCACTCAAACTCGACTTTGCAGAGTACGAGTTTAGGACAGCTTCAATAAACCAGACAGTAATCGATGCAATGCTCCAGGCATCACAGAGCCAAACAGTCTGGCTTGAAACCATCAGACTTCCTGTGTAGAAATCTGGAGAGATAACAGTGTTGTGATAAAACCTGCAATCTGTAAAAGCACGGTGTTAAAACAAAAAGAAGTCAAACATTGTTTTTGAGCCAAGTCACTTTTGATTTGACTCTTTTCACTTTTTTAAATATTGCTGTAAGAACTGTTGCAGAATCGGAGTGAAAAATACTTGTGCAAGAATTTTGCAATTCTTATCTGAAACGTCAAACTGAGTTAACCTGCAGCGATTGTTCTCCTGCTGCAGTAACCACACCCATCAAAGACTTGAACAAAACCGCCATCCCAGCCAGATCACATCACTGTGGTGGTGTGCATAGCTGAGACTTTTCACTAAAGATCCACATTGCCTGGAAACTTTTATCCCATTTTCTGGTTACTACGGTACTTGCCATATGTGTGCTGCAAAGCTTTTAAGGTTTTTAATTGATTTTTTTTTCCCAAGTCACTGTGTTCACTTGACCTTTGAAGGGTTGCACTTTTAGTGACAAATCTTTTTGTTCTTTGTTTTCCCAGAAGATCCAGAACCATGTCAATCCTGAAGATCCACGCACGTGAGATTTTTGACTCCCGTGGAAACCCCACTGTGGAGGTTGATCTGTACACTAAGAAAGGTATTGCATCTTTTCTTGTAACACTTAACACTTTACATTCCTAGCGCATCGCATAGAAGATGGTTGTATTTGCTGTTCACCACTATTTTATTGATCATATAAAAGGTATAAAAGGTACAAGTCGGGGATGTCCAATCTTTGTCCTCTAAGGAACGCTATCCTGAATGTTTTGTTTCCCTGCTCCAACACACCTGATTCAGTCACTTTAAATTCAGCAGAAGTCTGTTAATCACCCATGTACTCAAATCAGGTGTGCTAGAACAAAGTACCTGAAAACAGTTTTGTCAAATTTATTTACACACAGTTTAATAATAAAAGGCCCTTGATTTTACATAATTTCTTACTTTGCTGTTTATTTATTTAAACATTATTACAAACAACCATCAGGGTGTTAACGATCCATCGTCAGGCTGATGGTCCTCCTTGATCATGTGAGCAGCTGGTTTCGGCTGTCATCAGCCAACTGGTTGATCCACTGTGGGAGGGTGCTATTTATAAGACTGAGCTGAACTCAGCTTCTCAGACTGAGGAAGTCTTTCGGACGAAAGACGAAACGTTTCTACAGTTTTTTTTGCTTTGTTTTGTTTTGTTTTTTGAATGTCCAGAGGACCAGACTTAGCTTTTTTGGATTTTTCTACCTGGATTATTGAGCATGCATCAGGGTATTATTAATTATAGTTTGATAACCCCTGAAACTTTAATTTGTGGGTTAGGTTGGTCCTGTTGAGCTGTTTAGTTACCCTTCACAGTCGCCTGCCGCAGGCCGAGTGGAGAGGATGAGATGAATGTTTTAAAATAGCTCCTGTAACATCAGACAGCCTCCACAGCTCACTGTTACTGTAATGGTTCATACACGGAGCTCATACTGTACAGAAGGTATGTCCAGCAAACCTGTAAGCTGTAGCCTGTAATATCTTATTCTACAAAAGGTAAAAATGTATGATGTAAAAATACAGTTAACATACAACAGGCTCTGCTGTTTGCTTGTTCGGCATGTAAATCAGTTTATATCCACCCAACTGAAGTAATTTTTGTTTTTAGAGGCACATTTTTGTCCTTAAGGCTGAAAGAAAAGATTTTCTCGACCTTCTAAAATGTCCTGAGAATGTTAATGAAGCGTCCTGAATGACCACCGACATGGAAGTGCATGAAATGGGCTTCTGTTTCTGCCCTGAATACACTGGCAGCCAACTTTCATTAGTTTTGGATGGTTGCTAATTGTTCTGTTTGCTGTAAATACACCTTTAATCTTTTTTTAATAAGCCCCCTTTTATGTCCATCAGCCCTGCCTTGACATCATTATCTGTCTGTCTGCTGCACCCAGACAGTCTGTGGAAAATCACTGTTGTGATTGTGTGCTCTGTTGAACATTTTACACCCACTGATCCTGTTAACGTTGTCTGAATGGTGGGCTCTTGGTACAATGTTTTGACTTTAAATGCGTTTGTACTTCTAATTAATTTGTTTCAACTGCATTCACTTCAGATTTTACCAATAGTGTGGGGATTGAGCACATGATTTATGTCCTGATGACTATTTCCAGCAGCCTCTCTCTGCTGCCAGCTGGGGTCGAGCTGCAGAGGACATGTTCAGTATTACCTTGGGGCTGTGTCCTCTTATCCTAAGCACTAAATCCCCAGACTCATCATCTCTGCCGCTCCACTGGGCAAAATGAATCGTTTTTGTTCTATTTCCCTTCTATTGCTAGACTCCAGACTGTCTATCCTCTTGTGTGGGGGCGTAGTTCAGTATCCTGCCACACATTTACTGCACATGCTCAGTTGATATGCCCTGTTACATCACTGCCTTGTGCAGCTGAGCCAGCACAGCTTCCTCCCTACCAATGAAATTAAATCCTCTTGACACTTTCTACTCCCTGTTGCTCAGTATGAAGCCTCTTGTGCACCTAATCCCTCAACTGACATGTTCTACTGTATATAAATATTGTGCTGTTTGTCTTGTGATAACTGTAGTCTGTTTCTTAAACATGACTCAGCACATTGAATTGTCCTGTGCCTCTTTAAGGTCTTTTCAGAGCTGCAGTTCCTAGCGGTGCTTCCACGGGCATCTACGAGGCTCTGGAGCTCCGTGACAATGACAAAACACGCTACATGGGCAAGGGTAAGACAACTCCCATCTATTTCCTCCATTATCTGTCTGGTTACTTCCATTCTTTCGCAATCTTTGAGGACATTTCAACACGTACATCAAATCTGTATTTCTTTCTTTCCAATCTCTCATTTCTGTTCCTCCTGGTAGGAGTCAAAAGAGCAGTTAAATATATTAATGAGTTCTTGGCCCCTGCATTATGTAACCAGGTAAATGAAGTGTGCAACAAAACAGGATGACTTGCAAAAACGTGCAGAGCAGCATGAGTTTGCTTTTGGAAACTAACTTTTGTCAGGAACTAACAGATGTTCACAGACTCCAAAAAAGGAAAATGAATGGCTAACTTGTGTATTAAATACTCATCCATTCACATAAAATTGGATGTTCTGTGGTCATCTGTGCAGCCTGCTTTGCATGATCCACTCCTGTCTGCGTCAGTCATGGTCTTTGCTTGTCCCTTGCAGGTGTCTCTAAAGCAGTTGATCATATCAATAAAACAATTGCACCTGCACTGGTTAACAAGGTAGGACCATTTATTGTTTGACTAATTTCCGTGTGCTAATTTCAGAAACTTTAAATCAAATTATTGTTTTATTTCTTTCAGAAAATGTGTTAGGTTTTATAGAGAATAATGCATGTTCTCTTTCTTTCCAATCTCGCATTTCTGTTCCTCCTGGTAGGAGTCAGAGCATTTAAATATATTGAGTCATTCTATCACTACAACTGGACAGTTTAAGATGGTTGGAATGCTGAGGTTTTTCCTTTTTTTTTTTAAATTTTTTATAATGGAAATGTCCCTAAAACAAACCACATTAATATAGGCCTGATGGTAAAATTCACAGAGGCTGTTTTTAACATTGTTAGTGTGTTCTTTTTCAACTAACTAGTTAAACCAATTCAAACGTTATGTCATTATTCAAATTTTCTTTTGTCCTATTGTGTCTTAATCCAGGATGTGAGCGTTGTGGATCAGGAGAAAATTGACAAGCTGATGTTGGACATGGATGGCACAGAAAACAAATGTAAGATCAAAAATGTTCTCACATAGGACATCTCATTCATCATAAGACAATTTTTATTATATTCATGAAATAAAGCATGTACATTTTTGGGATGTACGGTACTTGTCTTAAAAAATAAAATTTTATTATTTGAACAATGCAGTGCAATTTTTCCATCCATGTAAATCTTCTTTTGACCACATTTTCTCCAACATAATTCTAGGGATGGCTAAAGAATCCTAATTTTCACTTTCCAGAGACATTAAAGTTGCCATTTTCTCTAATCATGGTGCATATTTTCTGAAGCATTCTTTACTGTTCTTGTTACTTTAATTTTATTTTTTTAGTTTGTAAACCTTTTGTGTAATAAAGTATTAAGTGTTTTGGATGTAGAGAAGATAAAATAAACGTGCAACATGAAAATTATACAACTTGTAGTACATTTTCCTTGGATTTCCTCAAAACTGCTAATATTTCGAAGATGCAAATTTGAAATTAGACATTATGTGACTTCATACAAGAAGAAAAGTGGAGTGACATAAAATTAAGTCTCAAAACAAGAAAAACTTGAATTAAAAATGTAATCTTGATACATTTTCATAGTATACGTGTTGTATTTTAATAACTGCCTACCATCCTGCAGCCAAGTTTGGTGCCAATGCCATCCTGGGCGTCTCCCTGGCTGTGTGCAAGGCTGGTGCAGCAGAGAAGGGCGTTCCCCTCTACCGCCACATCGCTGACCTGGCTGGTAACCCTGAAGTCATCCTCCCTGTCCCTGTGAGTAGTACTAGTAAATTTACTACAACTAGTTCTTACAAACTGTTATCCTGTCACAACTCTGTTGAGCTAGAGAACTGATCACCTCCGCTTGCTTTCAGGCTTTCAATGTAATCAATGGCGGCTCCCACGCAGGCAACAAGCTGGCCATGCAGGAGTTCATGATCCTGCCAGTTGGAGCCAGCAACTTCAAGGAGGCCATGAGGATTGGTGCTGAGGTCTACCACAACCTGAAGAATGTCATCAAGGAGAAATATGGCAAGGACGCCACCAACGTGGGAGACGAGGGTGGCTTCGCCCCCAACATCCTGGAGAACAAAGAAGGTGTGAGATTGTTTACAAACTAAATAAAAATAGATGTGGCTGGAATGTTATATTTGCAGTCACCTTTACAGGGTTTTAAAATTTTAATTCATCTTGAAGGATTCTTTGTGACGTTTTAAATGAAATATTTTATCAGCTCTGGAGCTGCTGAAGAACGCCATCGCTAAGGCCGGCTACTCCGACAAGATTGTCATCGGCATGGATGTGGCTGCTTCCGAGTTCTACAAGGGTGGAAAGTACGACTTGGACTTCAAGTCTAAAGATGACCCCAGCCGCTACATCTCCCCTGACAAGCTGGCTGATCTCTACAAGGGCTTTGTCAAGGATTACCCAGGTTGGTGGTCGCTTTGGAGCCTTAAAATGAATTTGAACGCCGATGAATATAAACTTATAACGGACTAAGATGAAGAGAAAAGGGACCGGTTCAGATTTTTGAGTTTGTAGTCAAAAACATCCAACTTTAGGTTTTT
>JBBPBX010003826.1:29117-61345 GCA_038048925.1 Garcialebias charrua | reverse complement strand
ATTGGTGACCTTGGGCAGTTCCTGTTGGAGCTGGGTCATTGGCCACCGTGATAAGGGGACTTGTTTGTTTAGCTTTCTGTAATCAATTGTGAGTCTCCACTTTCCATTTGGTTTTAACACTGGCCACAAAGGCGCAGAGTAAGTGCTGTTACAGTATCTGATGATACCATTCTTTAGAAGGTTATCAAGGATTTCCCTGATAGGTTGATGTGCTGCCAGAGGAATCTTGTACTGTCTGACAAATGTGGGTGGAGCTTCGGGCGGGGTTGGGATGCTCACTGAGTGGAGCGTGGTCAACCCACAATCCATTGAGTCGGTTGAAAATGATTTCTCAAACTTTAAGAGAACTTGACGTAGTCTGTCCCTTTCTCCATCAGTTTTCAGGGCGTCGGCTTGGGCGACCACCTGTTCGATCTGAGAAGAAATTGAGAGGGGTTCTTGTTCTTTGGGGAGCTCCAATGAATCCCTTTCTGTGTCATTTACCCTGTTTATAGGCAGGACACTATAGGTATGAGAGCTTAGGCTGATGTCTCGGTTTAGACCGACCCCATAGACTGTGTCTTGGTCGACCTCATTGACCGAGACGAGAGCTATGGCCTGTTTTGGCTTTGTGAACAAGACTTGCCCCGTGTATTCATGTGGGATCAGGTATTCTGGGAGTCCTCCCAGAAATGTAATGCTCAGTTCAAAATCATGGAAATCAGTGGAGATCAACCATCCTATTTTTGTGTATTTCTTGATCAGTACCGCTTCCGTGCCTGTGTTACACACAGCAACAGATGTGGTTCTGCAGTCGAGGCTCACTTGTCTCGTGGCCTCAATGGACAGTCCTAAGTTGTAAAACTTAGGAGATAGTTGAAAGTATGCCTGCTTTTGGCTAATAGCTTGATTAGCTATGATGTGAACTTCCACCATCTGGTTCATTGCCTGAGGTAGTACTGTGATGGATTGGTTGCAAGCAACCTCGCAGACTTCTGGTATGGTCTGTCCAGCTTTGAGATTTTCTGTGCTTAGCACAGGAGAATCCATTTTGTCTGTTTCCAGCGACCACAGTACATTGTTGACGGTGTCCACTCGGACACCCAATCTTACCAAAATGTCAGAGCCTATATAGGATGCATGTGGTAAGTTTTGGACCACGAGGAACGGGTGGACCAGTTCTCGTTTGTTCCAGTTCATGTTCAGGCGAATGACTCCATTTGCGGTCATTACCCGCTCACTGTTGGGATCGAGATGAAAGCGTAAAGCTTTCTTCGTTAGTTCTAGACCCAAATGTTTTTTAACCAAGGTTTCATAAAGAGCTTGGCTGATTGCTGAATTATCTGTCCAAGGAGACAGTACAGCATCTTCGGTGTGGGATCCCTGGATCTCGACACCTTTTACTACCTGTTGTAGGTAGTGTTCAGTGAGTGCTGATTGTTTCAGCTCGCAGAGGAGGCTTTCTTGTTGGGCCTCTTCTGCCTCACCTGTTTTTGTTTGTCCTCGGATGAGGTGTCCTGTGTGTCCTTTGCGGTACCTGCGGTTAGGCAGTCTGTATCACAACTAGGAGGCACTTTTATTGGCAGAGGCTTTCTCACTGTGCTCCACATTTTCTGTCGGCCATAGTCTATAATTGCATCAAAGCGGTTTATAAAGTCTTGGCCAACTAGAAATGGGAATGAATCGAGTGTAGACACATGTACCGGGTGGTATAATGTCATTTTGCCAATCTGCATGTGAACCATAGCTATAGCTGTTAGGGTTGTTCTCGTCTCTGCGAGACCCTGCAGTTCTATAGCACTTTTTACAAGGGGTATTTGCCTGTGAACACCGTTAGCGGCGGTCCGTAGTTCCTCGAACAGTTTGGCTGACATAATGGTAATGTCGGCTCCGCCATCCAGGAGTGCTTCATGCGTGAGGACCCCTTCCAGTGTGATTGGCAGGTAAGCTTTCATAGCCTCCCCCCTTTTTTCAAAGTCACACAGAAACCTTAAAGGTTTCGGCCAATCATTCTGTTTACGTTGACCTCTGACTGTGTAATCTTTCTTCATCTGAACCGTCAGTGCAGTCACCAACGTGTCTGAGTTTTCAGTTTGTGGCGGGTCACTGTCGTCGATGATTGAGTTTTCCCCCCCTTTGTTTGATGAGGGGCTGTTAGAGTCTGTGACAATAATGTCATGGTCACTGTCAACGTCTTGTTGACTGACACACTCTGGACTGTCAATGTATTGACTGTCATTATCCTGATTGTCAGCATCCTGACCATCAGTGTCTTGTTGACTGTCGTGATTTGCGTGCTCTGACTTACTATCAACGATAGTGCTACACATCACTCCAGGTTTGTTATCATTGCTTGTATTATCCAACTCTTTTAACAACCGACGTATGTTCTCCATGTCCTCTGGGGACAGAGAATTATGGCCTTTCTTCTGGAACTTTTGCAATTTTTTGCCTGTCTCGGACTGTTCCATTCGAGGGGCAGGAGGGGCTTGTCCTTGACCTGGGGGTTCCTGTTGGGACCCCCCTTTGTGATATGGTTTACTTTTGTGACCATCTTTCTTATCTTTAGGACGTGCGCCCCCCTTTTGAAATCGTTTTCCGAACTCTGGGTCTTGTCTGAGCCACTGCGGGTCATAGTTCCAGCGGGCACCTTCACTACGTGGTCTGTTAGGTCGAAAATTCTGTTTTTTCTCACCCTTTGTAGGATAGGGAGTCGGTTTCCGCGCCCCTTCCAGCTCTAGTGAGTTGGATTTGACCATTTCACCAGGACACACCTCAAAGGGTGTTTTGTTTGGTGTGCGACCTGTAAAAACATCTATCGCGCACTCTCTTATTTCTTCGATGGACCTCCGTTTGTAGTTTGCGCTGACGTGTACTTTCTCTCTTATGTCAGGGCCGAGATTTTTGCTGAAGATATATTTTAACCCTACCTCTTCCTCCATCTCTGGTGGCACCGTACCGGTTTCTGAAAGTTTATTGATAAATCTGTGGTCTCTCATGAACTGTAACATCATGTTTGCATAATAGGATCCAAGTTTTAAACTCTGAGGATAATAATTTTGGCTGGAAGTGTTCAAGACAGGCAGATTCTGCATGTTTTTATCATTTGAAGCTGAGAGATTGTTATTGTTTCAACTCTGTTACACGCTGTTGGAAGCATTCAGGTGAGGTTTTGTCAGCCCGTGGTCTGTGGGGGTTCTGGTTCTGTTCGGTCCAGTTCACGCACACACTCCTGTACAAAGCTTTGTTGACCGCCGAGTCAAAAGCCTGAAAGCTATAATTAACATCTACCAGATTGCTGTGTGTGGTATTTTACATTTTAGAACAGGTCAAAAAAGCACATTACTGTTAGAACGTTGTCGGAACCCATTAGTTCTTGATTTGTTCCTGTTCATTTACAAGGTAACTAACCAGTAGTCCCCTAATAAGGCTTGGCTGTGTGTTCCCCAGTAGGTACTAGTTAAGTACCCATTAGCTCCTAATTCGTTCCTCTTTGGTTTCCTTGGTACTAACCCATTACAGTAGTTCTTGATTAGTTCCTCTTCATTTACGAGGTAACTAACCAGTAGTCCCCTAATAAAGCTTGGCTATGTGTTACCTAATAAGTACTGGTTAACTACCCATTAATTCCAGATTTGTTCCTTAGGCGTTCCCTAGTAGGTAAGCAAATTTTGTGTACCTTATTGTAAAGTGTTACCATAAAGTTATCTATCAATCTATCATTCTATCAATCTATCAATCTATCAATCTATCAATCAATCTATCTATCTATCTATCTATCATCTATCTATCTATCTATCTATCTATCTATCTATCTATCTATCTATCTATCTATCTATCTATCTATCAATCAATCAATCAATCAATCAATCAATCTATCTATCTATCTATCTATCTATCTATCTATCTATCTATCTATCTATCTATCTATCTATCTATCTATCTATCTATCTATCTATCTATCTATCTATCTATCTATCTATCTATCTATCTAAATGGTGCTGCATAAAACTAACCAAGTTGTTAGTAATTCAATAGGTTTTGTCACCAAAAATGTTTTCTGCCTAACTGGAAGGAGTAAATCTAACCAATTAATTTGATTTCCAAAATCTAACCAATAACATTTGCCCCTATAACCAGGGCTATTCAACTGGAGGCCAGGGGGCCAAATCAGGCCCACGGGTGAACTCAGTTTGACTCACCAATAGGTTCATTTTTAAATAAAACTAGATTTTAAACCATAAAACAAACTTTCTTAATGACAACAACTGCTAGATGTCTGGCCCCTGAGCTTTTCACTTTCCGTAACTGTGGCCCCTGAGTAATTTAGCTGAATGGTCCTGCCCTAAACACTGGTAAAGAAGTATTTTTGTCTAAAGCAACAAAACAAAAAAAAAGATATGTTGAAGTTTAAACATTAAACTAATGTCATGTTGACACAAGGAAGTAGATTCATTGTTAAAATTTATAATTATGAACTTGCACAGTGATTATGAGCATGAGACTTTCACTACTGTTTATCTGTTTTTAATTCATATGTGTATGTTTGCTTGTAGATAGATGTAGAAAAACGGATAGCCCTTTATCTTTTGAGTTTTTTTAAGCTTTTTAATTTTATAAAATTATCTCGATCCGTCTCGCATTTCTCTACAAATGATTTCTCACACATCAGGTCTTTTTAATGTCCTATAAATAAAAGCCCAGTTAAAGCACTCCACTTTTTGCATTTTAAAATTAATTAACATCCCCCCACGATTATTTTCTTGCTCTGTTTTTGACAATTATTGCTTCACATCAGTATATTTTGACACGTCCTTTACTTACTCCTCCGCTTGTTAGAAAATGATTCACGATGATTTTAATTTTTCCACAGCTAGCTCAGTCACTATACATTATCTGCTACATCTTAGTTATGAAAGTTTTGATGTCAAAGGGATTCACTCGACACCACTGTTTTTCCACTTTTTAAACTACAGTCCCAGACACATGGTGGTAAAATACCACGCAGGGTTTCGGTTTGACGTTGCCGCAGGATCTGTGTTATGTATCGCTTTTCTTCCCCCACTTGTTGTTTTTCCATTTCACCATGAAGTTTAAAGGTTAGGCAGAAAAAGCAAATAAATAAATAAATCACATTTTACAATTAGAATTACTCTCTGCTACTACCACATCAGAATTGATCTCAATATCTAAAAAATGGACAGAGTTGTAGCTATTTTTGTGTTTAATGAGTATGATTAGCTGTGGCAGCCATCTTTAATTTGACTGACCTCAAAGGTCCATCAGATGTAGATGAACATCCAATGACTACTTTTAGAAAGTTTTATTAAAATCAATAACGTGTTTCACAAAATATTTTGGTAACAGACAAACAAGGTCTCCAATAGTTATGACTCAGGTTTTTAGTAAAAGGTTTGCACAATTAAGTAGCACTTAAGAGTATGTGTTATGAATCACTCTCCACTACTACCACATCAAATTTTAGGTTGTTGTTTGTAACTCTGACAGATTTATAGTAAGTTGTCCTTGTTCTAGAGTCAGTTGATTGTGGTGGCCATCTTGAATTGGGTTGAATTCAAATGTTAACCAGCTGTAGATGTACATCCAATGATTATTTCCTGAAAGTTTCAATAAAATTTGTTCAGAAGTTCATTAGATGTTTTGCTAACAGACAGACGCACATACTTCAAATTGTTGCTGGCAAGATTTTTTTTTTAAAGTGTAATCCGTTAGCGCTTATAATATGTTTTAGAAGTATTTAATGTAAAATTTGTCAAATTCATTAAGCTATTAACTTTTTTGTGTAATTGGAGGTCAAATAGCTGTGGTTTGTGAAATATTTTGGTAGAAGATACACACACACAAAGAAGTACCTGAATTAAGTCACTTTGGCCGATGCTCTGTTTGTAAAACTGTACATAGAAAATAATCAAACTTAATACATATAGTGACACCAATCTGGGGTGCTGGAGAAATTGTGGATCAGTGAATGCCGATCATGCACACATATTTTGGAACTGTTCTAAAATTTTTCAATTCTGGAAAAATGTACATGAAACGCAGAAGAAGATTTTGGGATATGATATTCCCTTGAATAGCAGGGTACTATATCTGTGTAATTTTCACGATGCCAATATAAGGGGAAAGGACAGGTATCTGATTAAGATAATGTTAATAGCTTGCAAGAAAGCTATTATGAGGAACTGGGGAAAGACTGACACCCCGAGTCAAGACCAATGGACTGGCATAATAGAAGAAATCTACATTATGGAGAAACTGACTCATAGACTGAGACTTCAGCAGGCACAAATGGACAAAAAATGGATGAAATGGACAATATTTAAGGTGAAAGATAGTGACACTAATAGAGAATAACCAACTTATACCAGATAAGTCAAAAGTTGATTAGAATAACGGCACCCAAGAGAAAGTTCTGTATATAGCGATGTTTAGTGTGTAATGTTCATGTATGTAAAAATTGTGAAAAATTCTAATAAACAAAAAAAAATAATAATAATACTGTAATAATAATCAAACTTGTCATTACTGTAGTTTGTTGAGAAAATCAAAATGCATTGAGTTCACTGGTTGGGAATGTTTATGTGCTGGTTGTTAAGTTCACTTCCTCTTTTTTCTAATGTCACATTATTAAATACGAGTCAACACAAAAAAGTAGTTTTTCTTTGCAGCAAAACTTTGTGGACAAAAATCTACAAAGCTACATTTCAATTACCTTTAGTGAAAATGTGCTGTACTGATTTGCCGTTCATTGTTTATTAAAATATCTTTTTCTTTTTTATCAAACAGTTTTGAAACGTATCTCAGAGCAAAACTCAACCTGTCGCCTTGAAAGTGGTATTTTTAATCACCACTGAAAACTGAAAAGTATTCAAAATCCAAACATATAATGTCACTAACATTTAAATTTTATAAAGTTTTACTGCAAACATACAAATAATGACACAATTACAATTCATATTGAAGGCCAGCGTTGAATATAGTAAAGTAAGAAAAGTGCTGATTTAAACTTGACCATAGTGCTGAACATAAAGTAGCAGAGAAATTAATAAAATAGCATGAGCTTCAATAAAAAAATTTTTAACATAAATAAAATAAGTACCGTAAAATAAATCTCTCACACTGAATTAAAAGCCAGTGGAAACAAACAGGTTTTAAGATAAGATTTAAAACAGGAATTGTCAAAGTCATTATACAAACCTCCAAACTGCGGTGAGTATCTGAGCTGAGCACTCTCGTCACAAATTAAAACAATTTGTTGTTCGTGCATTTCAAACATCTCAAAGAAACGTCGGCCTCAGGTGGAATCTTTTGTGGCGCGTGTGTGTGCAGTTCTTCTTCAGCGCCTCGTGTTGTGTAGCTGTGTGTCCACACTGTTGTGCCTGTCTGTCTTTGTTGTGGTGAGCTGGGGGGCCAGGTCGCAGAGGAGTCTTCATTGTTGTGGTGGCTGTGTCTTCAGGAAGTTGTCCACTGTGGATGTGGGCAGGAGCTTTGATTTTAAAACAGGAAATTGTGGTTTTCCACTTTTTTTAAATGTATATTGTTACTGTACTGTATATAATTTCTGTTTCCCTGAAGCAAAGATTGTGTTTTTGACTTGCTGCTCCAAGCCTTTACTTTTATATGGCTTTAGCTTTGGCTCCCTGTCAAATCCAGAATTGATATCAAAATCTTACTTCTAACCTACAAAGCTCTCAACAACCTAGCTCCATCTTACATCACAGATCTCACTGTTCCATATTTTCCTAACGGAGCACTTCCCTCTCAAACTGCAGCCTCACTTGTGGTTCCTAGAGTTTCCAATGGGAGGAAGATCTTTCAGTTGTCAGGCTCCTCTCTTGTGGAACCATCTTCCAGTTTTTGTCCATGAGGCTGACACATTGTCCAGTTTGAAGACTTTCCTTTTGATAAATCCTATACAGGTAGTCCCCGACTTACGAACGAGTTCCGTTCCTACGCGCCGTCGCAGGTCAAATTTCAATGTAAATCGGAAAATACGTCCAAACAGCACCTCATACATACAGTACTTTATTTTACCAAGCACTTAGCCTATCCTAACACTACATAATTATCAAAAACCAGATACATTTAGGAGCCATAATGAAGGAAAAAAAGAGTTAATAACCTACTGGTATGCTGGTGAATTCTTCTTCCGTCTGTTAGCATGTTAGCTCGTTGCACCTCCGTGCTCTGCAGCTTCCTGCTGCTTCACGCGGTCCACAGCGTATACAGCAAGGTATGTTAGCATGTTAGCTCTTGCTCCTCCGGTCCAGCTCTGCTGTTTCTGCTGTCTGGTGACACCATACACCTGTCCATCCTACAGCAAGGTATGTTAGCATGTTAGCTCTTGCTCCTCCGGTCCAGCTCTGCTGTTTCTGCTGTCTGGTGACACCATCCACCCATCCATCTTACAGTAAGGTCCGCACCTTTTGTTTATGAGGTAAAACCGCCCTCCTAACCTCCTCTGCTCCGGTCTGCCTGTCTGTAGTAAATTTCCACTGACTGCATCAAGCTACTCTCCCCACTCCCTCCTGTAAACCTCCTGTAAATTTCCGCTGTCCTTCATTGAGTTTCGGTACAGTATTTTTTGGTGTAAAGGCACATAAACCTCGTAACTCGAACAATGCTTTTCAATGGGAGGGCGTTTGTAACCGCGAAACGTCGTAACCCGAGGACTACCTGTAGTTAGGGTCAGCTTGGGTTTCCTGAGCCCTTAGTTATGCTGCTATAGGCTCAGACTGCTGGAGGACAAACTGACCACATTTCTTCACTCTGCTCAAACGGTTTTGTATCGCTTTTTTATCCTTAACATGTGTTTTTATCTTTCAGGTACACCTGAACCTGCCATTCTGTGTTTGTTTGTCCTTTCTGTCCTCTCAAACCCAGCCGGTCAAAGCAGATGGTCACTCATCCTGAGCCTGGTTCTGCTGGAGGTTTCTTCCTTTTAAAAGGGAGTTTTTTCTTTCCACTGTTGCCACTGTGCTTGCTCAGAATGAGAGACTGCGGCGAAGTGAAGATTCAACAAGCCTGCTGTCTTCCTTATACTGTATAGAGAACTTTACTACATGTAATTGGCTTTTCTATTTATGTGAATGTTTCTGGAACGTGCCCTGAGACAAATTTGTTGTGAACTGGCGCCATATATGTAGTGGGCATGACCGTGTCCACTTTGATACACCTGTGTATTTTTGAACTGTTCCAGAGATGACTTTTACTGACCTCTCAGTAAAGCAAGACATTTACCACAAATTATTCCATTAGTTGTAATCTGAAGAACATAGTCACCAAAAGAGACTATTTCTATCTTTGATTTTATTCTAATGTAATCAAAAGAATAACTTTTGTCATTTTCATGATATATGTTATATGCTGTTATTCTTTAAATGTGAAACATCATTGTGTCATTTCTGCAAATGAAAAGGTGGCAAAGTTCAGCTAAAATGTCAAACTGACTTATACAGAAATTGTTTTTGTCGAGTTTCAGCTAAAACTCTCATCTAGCGTCTGAAAGTCTCTCACTCAGATACTTTTCCTAAACAATTTCCTTCTCTGCGCTGAATTTCACCTTGAATAGTGATAACAAGTGGACCAATGAAAAAGAGACAAGTTTCTCTCATCTCGGATCCTTCCTTAAGTTCTAAGCTGTTGCTGGAACGGATGAGTTTGCTGGGAACTTCAAGACATGAAGACGTCCCAAAGAGCTGAATGAATGCCTGTCACCCGCCAAGGACAGTCATTCAGCTAAGGATTGATAACATGCTGTTATGAATCCACTTCGAACGAGCGTAAGCTCAAAACTTTGTTATTCCTTCCTGGAATAAGCTTATCTTGAAGTCAGAGGCCAGGAGCTGACATATTTTCTGATGATCCAAGCGGAACCCAGGAGACGTTGAAAACGTAAACGAATAACCAGTTCGGACGAACTGGGCCTGAAGGACTCTGTGCATCTTACAGGCTGGTGTCATTTCTTTATCAGACTCGTCGTCGAAGGTAAAGAGCTGTTTACAAACGTACCTGGATTTCAGCAGAAATCTGATGAGAAGTGTCATTTCTGGTAACATGCTCAAGATAATTTCCTTTAAACCATCTCTCCATCTTCCTCCTATCTCCTTTCCCTCAATTCTAAGCTGGAAACTATTTAAGTTAAAGAGCCCTCAGACTAAATATGTTTAACATCCTGTATTGAAGTCTGTTGTTACAATTTAAATGTGCTGACGTGTTAAATTGAAAGAAAGTGAAATCATGTCAATCAAGTGTAATGGTGTTAATTTAGTTGATTCATTTTAAATAAATGATAGTGTCATTGACATATCAAACTAAGTTAACGTCTCTGTCACTTAATGGCTTTGTTTATTTATCCATCATAAAGATCACAGAAATATTGGGTAAACTGAAAAAGAAAGAACCCGTGAAATTACTATTCAATCTGAATAAGTAAATTAATTAAGGTAAAGATGCCAGTATTAATATTGACCTCCTCATAATCCTTTACATATAAATAAACTGAATTGAATTGAATTGGTAAAACTGAAAACTTTATGACATGAAGTCAAACATAGCTATGTGTAATTATCAGTTTCCAGCATGTAGAGATGAATATATATTTGTTTTAAATAATTTAGAGGATCCAAAACCAATAATTTATTTTTATGTTGCTTAGACTTGATGGATAATTTTGACTTTAACATTATTTCCCCCCTTTTTTTTTTTTTGAATATGTATTGAAAAAAGTTCAGTCGGCTGAATGTTCCAACCTGCATCTTATCTTTCTCTCATCTCAAACAGTCAGATCTAATTCTCTAAATGCACGTCTCAATCCAAATACAATTATTGTAACATTATTCTCAAGCAGATTTTTTTCACCAAATAGACTTTTTGTTCACTCAAAAGGATTATTTAATGAATTTAAAGGTCTGAAGCGAAGGGAATATTCTAGAACCAAGCGGCACCTGTTCAACGGAAGAGCAACATGCTGGAGATATGAGGCTGTGAAGCAGCTGCAGCTTCCTGTTGTGGCTTTTTGTCACAAGTTTTTTAACCTGCAAGCATCAAGCCGCCTCAAAGTGTGGGTGTTCAATGCTGAGTGTCTCATCCAGAAACATAATTCCTCCCCGCTCCTCTTTGCAGAGCTGCCAGTAATGAAAGACACCGCTTTGATAAGTTGGTCCTGTTACAATATCGTCTGAGACAAGCAGAAACTGTGAGGATTTCACCTTCACGCTCATGCGCTTTTTGTAATTTGGTTATTTGGGATGAATGTGTTGGTTAGAGTGTGCAGTGGAAGACGATGGGGCTAGAAATATGAAAGGTCAGAGGTCATGGGGTGAATTTATGTAATGTTCTACTGAACAGTTTGTCTCTCTTTCTGTCTTTCTAGTTTCCTTCCATTACCTCCATCTGTAGGACTCCAAGACCAGGTCCAGGCCTCATCATGTCCATCGACCCTGCCGTGGACCTGCCTTTCTTCTATGGCAGCATCAGCCGCTCTGACGCCGAGCAGAACCTGAAGCTGGCCGGCATGGCCGACGGCCTCTTTTTACTGCGTCAGTGTCTCCGCAGTCTGGGAGGCTACGTCTTGTCCATCGTGTGGAACCTGGAGTTCCATCATTACACCATAGAGAAGCAGCTCAACGGGACATATTGCATCCCAGGAGGAAAACCTCACTGTGGGCCCGGAGAACTGTGCGAGTTCTACAGCAAAGACGCCGATGGGCTGGTGAGTCCCCTGAGGAAGCCCTGTCTGCGCCCTGCCGAAACGCCGATAAAACCGGGCGTTTTTGACAAAATGAGGGAGAACATGCTGAGGGAGTACGTGAAGCAGACCTGGAATCTGGAGGTGAGGCTCTGATGCAAAACCTTCATAAAGTTCCATCATACAAGTAAAAACAACTCAAATCATGGAAAGAAAACATATCAAACACAATGTAGATTTTATTTTTACTAGAAAACTTTTGACTCTGTGGATTTTAGACGAGTTATCAGTTATACGTACTTATTATAAGAACACTGTTGTTTTCATGCTTTGGTCAGTTTTTTTTTTTTTCTTCATTTGTTGCACTCTTCTTATATTATTTTAGCCATTGATGTATCAAAAAGTTTGGCTCATTCAAGAGATGGTTGCTATAACTTTTGTTATTATGTACTTTTTACATTTTTCAAATATTTACCTTTGTTTATACATATGTCCCCCGTAGAAACACATTGTGATCTCGTCAGTTCCATGAAAAACATTGTTCTCTGCAAAATCTACGTCAGCATTTTTGCTCTATTTTGTCTTCTAATGCTACTTTTAGCTTTTATTCACCATTCTAGCTTTTAGCTAACCTTTTGCTGTTTTTAGCTTTTAGCTACCTTTCTGCTTCTTTTAGCTTTTAACATCTTTTTACTATTACTATTACTAAAGAGACCATCTTATAAAAGAGCTCTTACTAACAATGACCAAACTGAGAATGAAACTCAGGAAGAACTAGAGACTCTGGAGGAGCATGTAGTTACTTTTTTACAGAACATGAACATGGACATAGACTATGAGGACATTTCGTTCTGTCACACCCTGTCCAGTAAATCACCAAGATTCGGACCGTCAGTAGTCGTCAAGTTCATTAGCAGGAAGTTAAAAAACTATGTTATGCAAGCAAAACAAAATCTGCGGTGATCAAACGTTTACATAAATGAACATCTAACCAAAAAAAATGGAAACATTGCACATCAAGCAAGGTTGTTAAAAAAACAGAACAAAATAGCATCAACATGGACAAGAAATGGATACATCTTTATCAAAACAAAGGAAGAGTCTCAGCCTAAAATGATAAAAGAGCTGAAGGATCTGGATGAACTCAGGAGATGAAAAATTACAAATCAATGAAACAACTCACACTCAAAATGGATAGAATATACAGTGAAATGAACAAATACATTAGACAACATACGAAGACTCAGAACCTAAAATATATAATGTTGAAAATGTGATTGATGCAAATTTTTTCCTGTAATAAAAGATAGCGAATATTATAATGAAGAGCAGTTTAATGACATCAATATATCAAATGGAGTTCTCTCTATTATTCACTTTAATAGCAGAAGTATAAATGCAAACATATCCAAAATAACAGATTACTTAAAACAGTTAAATAGAACTTTTACGATAATAGCGCTGTCAGAGACATGGCTCAATGATGATAACACAAGTAATATTCACATCGAGGGGTATGAATTATATCATATGAACAGAAATAATAAAAGAGGTGGTGGAGTCGCTCTATTTGTCAATAATGAAATAAAATGTAAATTAAATAGTGAAATGTCAATAAACAGTAGTTGATAATATTATGGAAATGATAACAATAGAAATAATAAACAAAAACGATAAAAACATAATAAGTTGTGTATACTGTATAGATCATCAGGAGCAAATATAGAAATATTCACGGATAAAATCTTGGAGCTAATGGAGAAGAGTTTTAATAAAAAGTTTTTTTTGTGTGGAGACTTTAAAGTGCGACTAAACCCCTGTGGATCGATAACTCCTCCTTCCAAAATCTCCCTGAAAATGGGCGTGTCGAGAGACAAGGAGGGGTGGAGGTAGAGTTGTGCTTTTGTTCACGCCTCCACCTGCAACAACCTAAAACAAATTAAACCTCTAGCCAACAACATACACCAAGCAACAACAAAGAATAAACATGTAGATGTATTTATCTATTCCACCCATTCCATCCAAAACCAAAGGCCTAAAAAAATGAAAATGAAAAGAAAAAGTTATTGAAGTTCCATGATTTGGTAGACTATAATATTTTATCAGTTATGTATAGGCTCAAAATAATGCATTACCTTTAAATATCCAAATGCATTTTGTTAAAAGACAAAGTTGTTATAATCTTAAGGGGACAGAGATGTTTGTAAAACCACAATTCAGAACTAGTTTGAAGGGACGTTCTACCTCAATCCAGGGAATTAGATTATGGAATGGCTTGGAGAATGTAGTTAAAAATGCCAAGTCAATGTTTACATTTAAGAAAATGATCAAAACGAATGTGTTAAAAAAATATATGAAATAGCGTAATGTGTATTGTATTAGTTAGAAAATTAGAAAGAGTTAGTCATTTTGTACTGTTGGTTGAAGATTATTATTGTTTAATCTGATTGTTGGAAAAAAGGGGCAGATATAATAAGATTTATTCTTCTTTCTGCTACCTTTCATTTTTTTTATATTTTGTACATTATCATTTATGGGATTGTCTTGTATTGTTTCTTTTGTAAAAAAAATGAACAAATTTAATAAACATAAACATAAACATAAAATGTAGAGGCGGAAATGCTACTTGACGAGACAGCTCGTATGTGATGTTACGAAGCTCGTAAGTGGCTGTTGTGTTTAAAATGAGTGTTTACATTATTATTATTATAAGTTTACACATCAAATTTAAGTTTTTATTTGTTCAAGGCAGTCATATTTGTTCACAACTTTATTATTAGTAAGCCTGAGAGTTACCAGACCCAAACAAATAGTTACCAGAACTCACCCTGTCAAAATAAGAGTTCACAGATACTTTTCCGGCAAGATCCGGCTCAAATTAAGCATTTAAGCAACAAGATGAGCGTAGTCTAGATTATTATTTATTCATAGTTATTCTTACTTGTGGTCTTGTAAAATGCACTTTGGGTTACTTTAAGTTCCCTTTCAGTCATGTTCTCTCGGTGCAACATACTTGCTATGGGAATTGCGCCCCCGCGCAATTACCTGAAGGAATACACTCACGCCTTTACGGCAGGGGCGTCACCGCCGCACCAGAGGCCCCGCCCTCGGGGTATTTAGGCGGTGAGCGCCCCTCCATCTTCCTCTTTGTTGCCCTTCACCTCGCTTAAACACCTGAACTCCGCGGGACTTCTCTGTTGTCGCATCGCTCGACTGAGGTGAGCTCGCTCCCTACACTGAGCGTACAGAGAAATTTTTCCTGCGCACTGCTGGGCTGGCGGAAGCTAGTCCGGCATTTTTCTACTCACCCTCAAAGTTTTCTTCTTTTCCGTAGGTTTTCGCTCGAAGGCGCTAACTGCGTCACAACCTCCTGCTAACCTTAGCAGGCTTTTTTGAGCGAAAGAAAAGAAGACGGAGAAGACAACTTTGAAGAAAAGAACCTATCAAATCAACTCGACGCTTCTCAGGACATGGCTCCCGAGAAGGGAAGACGGAAGACAAGGAGGAGAAAGACCAGAACGACGAGTCCTCGCTCGCGCCCTCGCCCCAGCGGCTGTGGCCGCTCCCTTTCGGCGACGGACACCCACGAGGCCTGTCCTATCTGCCTGAGGATTCTGCATGCAAGGAGGGCGCTGGAATTCCCCGACTCTTGCCCTCACTGCCGTCGAATGTCGGCTGCAATGAGGAGACGACGGGCTGTCGCGCTGGCCAAATCCATGGCTAGAAGCGCACCGCTCAAGGTCGCACGTCGGCTTTCCCCTGCTCCGGAACCCGATAGCGTGGACCTGGAATGCAGCAGACGAGTCAGAGAGGACGAAATGTCGGATTCCTCAGGTGCCGCCGAGGACTCGACATCTGAAGTGTCCGACCTAGACGCCGAATTTGGTGACAAGGGAGAAATCGTGAGTTCCTCCCAGAACCTGACGCACATTCTCTCGGAACTGGACCTGTCGGTACTGGCCCTGTTCGACTTGTGTCGTAGGGCAGCGGATGCTCTGCAGATCACGTGGCCGGACCCGACGCCTCGCCAGCAGGCTACGAGGCTAGCGGGAAGCTACTTCCACGCGAAACAACTAACAACATCGCAAAAGATGCCCATTTTTCCGGACTTCCTCACGGAGCTGAAACGCTCCTGGGTGGATCCCGGAGCTTCTATCATGCTCCCATTGTCCCAATTCCTCGACGTGGTGGGAATGGAAGCAATAGGCCTTGATAGCACACCACCCATTGAAGAGACTCTGGCAGCTCACCTAGTCCCCGCCGCCTCGGGGATGAAACCTACGCTACCCAGCAGGGCCTGCCGCACTTCGGAGAAACAACTCGAAAAGTGCTATAAGGCTCAGGGCCTTGCGGCCCGCGCAATGAACGCATCAACATTGGTGCAGGCGTACCTGGCGGAAAAGCTACAGCATGTCCAGGTAGCAAAAGACGAACAGGCCGCAACGGAAGCCGTGGAGGAGGCCCGCCGTGCCTCGGACCTGTGCTCCGCTTGATGGGGACAATAGCCATCTCCCAAGGCAAGGCGATGGCGGAAATGGTCGTCGCCCAGCGCCATCTTTGGCTGACCTTATCGGACCTCCCGGAAAACCAGAGGTCAACTTTCCTCCAGCACCCGATCGACTCGACGGGGCTGTTCGGGGGAGCTCTGGAACGCAACCGGACCAAACTGGAACATAGACGTAAACAGGCGGAAGCCCTCCGCGAGGGGTTGCCAAGAAAGAACTTTGCCCCCCGTATGGAGAACACAAATGGCCCCCTACGGAAGAAACCCGCAGGTGGAACATTTCAGGGACAGCCGAGGATCTCGCCAGTCCCCCCAGGTGGAAAACAGGCTCGGACCTGATGAAACAGGATGAACCGAGAATCTTACAGGTGTATCCGCCCACGTGGTACGGGTACCTGATCCATTGGGCCCAGTCTCCCCTCGTAAAAGACTACGAGGAGCGAGCGGCATATGTGTGTCGCACCAAACGCGACTCGACCATTGCATGTGTAAACAAAATAAACACTGTTTCAAACATGTATAAAAATAAAAGTACCAAAGCACAGACTGCCCTGGTTCTTGACTCGAGTCCCATTTTTATAAACCGACCATGTGGTCTAACTATGAACCGCAGCGAGACACGTGAGCTAGATCTCGCGGTATCTCCTGTCGGACCGACCAGCCTGTCCAGGGGAGGGCAAGAGGGGTCAAATGTCACCCCTCTGGCTCTCAAACGTGACGGGCTGCAACACAACATGCCATCCAGTCTCAGCACACATGCACAGGCCTGGAAGGCGTGCCTACCAAATGATTGGGTCATGACAACAATTCGTCATGGACTCAAATTGCAATTCTCTAAGAGACCGCCCCGCTTCACAGGGGTGCTGCAATCTAAGATAAACCCCGCATGTGCACACGTGCTGAGGGAGGAAGTTTCGACCATGCTGCAAAAAGGAGTGATTAGTTTGGTCCCTGGACACAAGCTGCTCTCCGGCCACTACAGCAAGTACTTCCTGGTGCCCAAAAAGGATCGTTCTCTGAGACAAATTCTGGATCTCAGGACTCTCAACAAAAGGATTAAAACATTTAAGTTCAAGATGCTTACACTGCGACAAGTTCTCTAGTCTGTGAGACCTGGAGACTACGCTTGTACAGTAGACTTAAAAGATGCCTATTTCCATATACTGTAGGCGTTTGGAGGAAACACAGAAAATTCCTCAGTTTTGCTTTTGAGGGAATCGCTTATGAATTCAAAGCTTTACCCTATGGTTTAAAGACTGCTCCACGCACATTTACAAAATGTCTGGATGCAGCTCTGACCCCTCTCAGGAATCAAGGACTCAGGGTCATGAACTACCTGGATGACCTACTGATTCTGGCTGAAAGCAAAAAGCACGCCCAGTCACACTCTTACAAGGTGATTTATCACTTAGAGTCTCTTGGGTTTGTTATAAACCTGCAAAAGAGCCATTTAACTTCGTCACGGGTTACCGTATTTCTGGGAGTACAGATCAACACCATCCAGTACAGAGCATGGCTTTCGAAGGAACGAGTTTCCTCCATTCGCTCTAGCCTGAGCAAATTTAAATTGGACCATCGGGTCCCTGCAAAAACCTGCCAATGCCTTCTAGGCCTCTTGGCAGCGGCCATTCCATGTGTGCCACACGCATTACTGAAAATGCGGCCCATGCAGCTGTGGCTGAACCAACGGATACAGCCTAACCTACCTAAACAAACGGGGATGGTTAAGATAGATTCAGAGTGCCTGGAGGCTCTGGAACCCTGGAGAGATTGGTCCGTCTTCACGGAAGAGGTTTCACTGGGAAGGGTGTCATCTCTTGTGGTCATCACGACGGATGACTCGAAAACAGGATGGGGGGCAATCTGTAGGAATCAGAATGCCCGCAGCCTTTGGAATGAACAGGAAGCAAGATTACACATCAACTTTCTAGAATTGTTAGCCATATTCCTGTCATTAAAATTCTTCTTTCGCAAAGGTCTGATTGCGGACATCACATCCTGGTGAAATCAGATAACAGGACCACAATGTCCTTTATCAACAGAGAGGGAGGGACAAGGTCCCGGGTCCTCCTCCATCTGGCACAGAGGATGCTCACATGGTGTGCGCCAAGGATCCTGTCACTCAGGGCGACTCATGTTCCTGGTGAACTAAATTATGGAGCAGACGCCCTTTCAAGAGGCCCTTTGCTGGCGTCAGAATGGAGTCTGAACCCACGGATTGTGGGACAGGTATGGTCACGATTTGGGAGGGCCTCTGTGGACCTGTTCGCCTGCAGGGCTAGCTCACACTGTGACCTTTACTTCTCCTTGAGGGAAGCAGATGCCCCATTGGGTATGGATGCTCTGGCAAATGACTGACCAGCAGGGGTACTTTACTATGCGTTTCCACCTGTCCCTCTGATCGGGACGACACTGGAACGGGTACGTAAGGGAGCTCTTTCTTTGATCCTTATAGCCCCCAACTGGCCGCAGAAAACGTGGTTTCCAGAGCTGATTTCAATGCTATCTGGGATACCATGGCATTTGCCTTCTCATAGGGACCTCCTGACTCAGGCACATGGTCAACTCTTTCACCCGCGTCCAGAGTTGTGGCAACTTTCAGCCTGGCATTTGAAGGGGTCTGGCTGAGAGCCTAGGGCTTCGGTTGCTTTGTCCCAAAACAAAACAAAAAGAAAAAAAAAAAAGCTCAGAGAGTTTACAGGGGCCTGTGAGGTTTACCCTGTGCTTGGCCTGGATTTCTTACTTTCACATTTGCCATATTTATGCCCAGTGGAGACTTCATGTTGTTGTTTATGTAACAGTTGTAGACCCGTCCTGTCATAATCACACTCTCAGAGGCTAGTGGGTTGGATGATGTGGAACTTTACTGCAAAATGAGTGGTTCATAGCACAAAGAAACTGTAGTTAGCTCCTCTACTGGTGTAGCCATCACAGCAGAGCGCTAGACCAACTGTGTGTAAAACTTTTCTTACAACAATTTCAGACAATACTGTACAGTACTCTTTTTAACATATCCCTTGCTGTCCCAAGACAGCTTCCCCCGCTGAGACGCTCCAAGCCGGAACAAAGGGAGATAAGAGTTTGGCTGCAAGGTAGCACCTCCATGCTGAGAGACTGTTTTGAGAATACAAACTGGTCTGTCTTCAGGGAGGCAGCTACTGATGGGAGCTCAGTGGATCTGGAACTTTATGCTTCCTCAGTCCTGGGTTACATCAGCACATGCTCTGAAAATGTATCCATAAAAAAATATGTTAAATGTTACCCCAACGAAAAACCCTGGTTAAATAAGGAAGTCCGCACCCTGCTAGCAGCCAGGGACACTGCATTCAAGTCCGGAGATACAGAGGAGCTGAGAAAGAGCAGGAAAGAACTGGTTGATGGCATTAAGAAGGCCAAGGCCACGTATGCACAGAGGATAGAGGGACAGTTCACCTCACAAGACCCACGGAGCATGTGGAAGGGTATTAACAAACAGACCACAGTCCGTGAAGATCCACAACTTCTCCTCCTCCACCATAACCCTCAGCACTGGCTCTCCCCAAGGATGTGTGCTGAGCCCTCTTCTGTTCACTCTGCTCACATATGATTGTACAGCCACACATCCAGGCTGTCATATTGTTAAGTTTGCAGATGATACAGCGGTGGTGGGATGCATCACAAACAATGATGAGTCCAGCTACAGACAGGAGGTGGAACATCTGGAGAGCTGGTGCAAAGAGAATAATCTTCACATGAATGTGAAGAAGACAAAGGAGATGATTGTGGACTTCAGAAGGAACAAACACACCCATGCCCCACTGAACATAGGTGGATCAGTGGTGGAAGTGGTCTCCAGCTACAAATACTTGGGTGTACACTTGAATGATAACCTCAGCTGGAGCAACAACACCACCAGCCTGATCAAGAAAGGTCATCAGAGACTCTACTTCCTCAGACGGCTGAGACGAGCTGGTCTGAGCAGCCCAGTCCTCACCTCCTTCTACAGGTGTGCAGTGGAGAGCATCCTGTGCTCCAGCATCAATATGCTGGTGAAGATTCTCAGTCGTCCAGGACATGATAAAATCAAAAAAGGCGTTCAATACAGGATCAACTGGACTTTATTTGTTGCAGAAAACGTTTCGACTTCTGTCCAGAAGTCTTTTTCAATTCTGAATGAATGGAAGCTGTGAGAACGAGAAGTTTTATACAGGCTGACAAGCCACGCACCAACATATGAAATTGGAAACTGAAATAACACCACAAAATACCTAACATGCCCATTCTATTTAAATTGACAAAACAAACACATCACAGCTTAACATAAGGGGGTTTGTAACACATACATGTAAATTGAAAGATCACACCTTAACAGTAGCATCAATGTGTGGCATGGAGGCTGCACAGTTGCAGAGAGGAAAGCTCTACAGAGAGTGGTGAAGGCTGCACAGAAGTCTGTTGGAGTCAGTCTCCCCACCATCACAGACATTTACACCTCCAGATGCAGGAAAAGAGCCACCTGCATCATGAAAGACCTCACTCACCCAGCACACTCACTCTTTGCCCCACTCCCCTCAGGACGGAGGTTGAGGAGCATCAAATGTAGAACCACTAGACTGAGGAACAGCTTCTACCCTGAGGCTGTTAGACTCATGAATAAATAAAAATAAATAAAAATAAAAAATATAAACACTGCAAAATATCACATCATACTGATGCTGATCTGTTTTCTTGTCGCTGTGTTCATCTGTGTTCATCTGTGATCATCTGCTCATACAAACTCATGTTCGTGCTGCTGTTTATTCCCACTATATTAAGCTTAGTGTATTACTAGTTGATGTTTTTCTTAGTTAGTTCTAGATGTTATTACTGTTTTTCTCTTGCATTTGTTGTTGGATGTAACTGGGACCCCGTGTACATAATCTCGTTTTCATCACATGTACCACATGCGGTGCAAATGACAATAAAGACTCTCTGACTCTGACTCTCTGACTCTGACATGCGGTGCAAATGACAATAAAGACTCTCTGACTCTGACTCTCTGATATGATCGTATAGTGGTTTAATTAACATGGATTTAATGTAATCTGGTTTTAACCTTTTTTTAGCTTAACATCTTTTTTTCATTAGTTTTTATAAATGAAATAAGAAATTAGAAAAATACAGACAGACAGCAGTCAAAATGAAATATAAAATTATTCTACAGCACCCTTTGGTGGTTCACAAAAAAATAACAGTTCACGTTGTGTCTTATAAATGAAGTAAGAAATTAGAAAAATAAATACATGTACAGGCAGCAGTCAAAATGAAATATTAAATTGTCCTACAGCACCCTCTGGTGGTTCACAAAAAAATAGCAGTTAACGTTGTGTTGTCATGGCAACGAACAGCTGTTGCAGTATGACCGTTAACGTAACAGACTTAACTCTGAACATTTTATATAATAAATTAGTAATTTGTTATGAGTGGTTCACAGCGCAAAGAAACTGTAGTTAGCTCCTCTACTGGTGTAGCCATCTAGAAAAAGTAGCATTTATAAATTTATATTAGCATACTTTATGATACTTTTGTAAGATAACCTAACTGTATAAGGGCCAGTTTACACGGCGCGTATTTTGAGTGTAACCGCTACTTTCTCTTTGCGACTTTGCTTATCGCCTACACGACGCTGCTGGCCCCCCTCGATGACACCGATACTTTTCTGACCCTGCTCTCAAGGTGGAAGTTTTTCGCTGACCCCCCGTTGATAATGTAAACATCTCCCGTGGAGCTTTTGTTTGAACACATGCACGCAGCACGCACGCGCAGACAGCCGGCATTTTAACAATGGCGGTGGACTGGACAGTGGACACACGCACCACTTTCTGAACTATAGCTGATGGAATATATTTTGATTCTCATATTTAATTATTCTACACCTTACCTGCATCTGTGTTGGAAGAGAGCCAGCTGCCTGGATCCAGTTGTCTGTTAACGAGGCAGTCGGACATTTCACGTGTCACGCTGCACTATAACATACTAAATGTGCTATATATTAACAGTTTAACAATAATAAACAGTATTTATGTTAGCGTGGGAGATATTTAAATTTATCTGAGCTAAATGAAGCTATCTGGACTCGTTACGTCATGCCTAACATGCTGCTGAAAATGAAGACACCAGGTTGATTTTTAATTTATTTATTTATTCAACACCACAAACTCATGTCACAAACACTGAGAATTAAATTGAACACTTTTAAAAACACGTTAACCGAACTTTAATGAACTGGACTCTGTTGTTTCATCCTGGTGGACACTGGACCCACATCCGAACCGCCGGTCCGCTTCGTGGAACAGCTTCGACCTCGCAGGAAAAAAATAAAAATAAAACCTCAGTTGGTTGTTCTGTGATCGAACTAAACACAAGGAAAGATTATTAAGAACATGGTTTACCTTGTAGCGCTGCTGTAAATCAGCTGATTCTCACGGACTAAAGTCAGACATGTTGACTCGGTTCCGGTCCAGTCAGCAACTGGTGTGCAGATGAAGCGGTCCACTTGGTGTCAGATCTGTTGACTCTTATCCAAATTCCAGCTTTAACTTGTTGTTAACTTGTTGACAACAACTTGTAGTAGCTGAACTTTTAGCCAGAGAGGAAAACAGGCTGCCTCGTCTGCTCTGTTTACATCAGGCAGCAGTGGCACGCATGCGCAGTAGTGAAGGTTCCAAAGATCACAGCGCCATCTACAGGCCCAGCATGGTAACTACAGTAAATTCATGAGTACGGGGGGTGGGGGGGAGAGAGTCGTATCCACAGAATTCGCCCATGTCAACGCAAAACTTTCAACCTAATTAACATACCCAAAAGTTGCGTTTCCCCCACACAGTGTCCGTGTAAACAGGGCCTAACTTACCACAGCAGAGCGCTAGACCAACTGTGGGGAACTTCCGGTTTTACGTGATATTTATAGCCAACCAGTAGAGGGCGCTTATCAACCACACACTGCAGAACAACTGTACTGTAATACATATTTTAGCAAGAATTTCACTACAAAATAATCAAAGTGTTTATACCCGTTACATACACCCCCCTGAAATTCTGTTAAATATGAAGTGTAATTCCTCAGACTAAACAAAACAAAGCAAAAATCAAATAAAATAGGTGTATAAAGGTAAAAACAAACAAAAACTGTATTACCAGGAACAAAACTGGGTATATCTGTCAGTTCAAAAACTCTCCCAATAAGGAGTATATCAAGAAAGGAGGCGATCAAACTCCTAACTAAACACAGACTCAAAGGTACCTGTTACACCCTTGAATTGTAAACACTGTTCCTGTAACCTCAAAAGTACTACTCAAGCATTCTTTTGAATAGCACACACATAACCATGTTACTTAAACCGAAAGAGCACTTGAAAAGAACTGAATCAGGGAACTAACTGACACAGCGGATAAAGAAGCCCCATCGACTGCATGATCATTCATCTCACAAACAAGACGTCTGGGGGGCTTGATTGACCCACGGTCCCTAAGAACATGACGTTTAGGTCGTGTGGAAGCAACCTGAAGTCTGGAACCTGGAATGGAAGTGTTTGAACAGCCACCTTCCAGAGCAGTTGTTACAGGGGCATCAATGTCTAGAGGATTGTCAATAGGAAGGGCTAAGTCTGTGAGGACATTGTCAGGAGAGCACATGTCTGGGTAATGTTGAGAGTCTTCCACATCGTCAACTGTTGAGTGGGCAACATCATGGACAGGGATTAGATGACTGGTTGGATTGGATGTGGCAATCGTGAGATGGTCAGACTGGGTGACACTGGATCTCCGGTCAAATGAGTCGCTATCTTCTGAAAGGATTCCATCATTGCCAGTCTGCATTAGCCAGTTGACTGTGCGAACATCACTGTCTTCCATTATGTCAGGTACATTAGGGCGTAGACCACTACCATGTGTAGCGGCATCACTGACAGAGTGCACAGATTTACAGTCCTCATCATCCTCGCAGGGCAAGAAGCTAACAGAGAGTAGCAGGTTCCTGTGGACAACTCTCTCTCTACCTGTTAGAACATCCTTGACTCTGTAGACATTGATATCTGGCTTGACTGACACAACCTCATAAGGGGTAGACTCCCATTTGTCTGCAGTCTTTCGTTTACCCGGCACACCTCTGTTGGCGATTAGTACTCTGTCCCCAACAACGAGAGGTGAACCCTTGACCTTGCGGTTGTACAACCTGGCATGACGAGCCTGGGCTTTTGCACTGCTCTTCTGTGCAATCTGAGCAGCCTCATGTAGACCTCTCTTCATGTGAGAAACAAAGTCTGAGTAATTGACAACAGCATCATTGGTGAGGGCATGCTGAAACATGACGTCAACGGGTAGACGAGGGATCCTTCCAAACACAAGGTAGAATGGTGCAAACCCTGTTGTCTCATGCTCTGTGCAGTTATAGCAGAAAGTGAGTAGCTGCAACATTTGTGGCCACTTTGCTTTTGGCTGAGGGGGAAGAGACCTGATCATTTCTCCTAGAGTCCTGTTGAATCGCTCTGCGACACCATTTCCCATCGGGTGATAAGGAGTCGTATGGGATTTCTGTACTCCAGCCATATCTAGAAGTTCTTTGATTAGCTTGCTTTCAAAGTTGGCCCCTTGATCCGAATGAATACGGCGAGGAAACCCATAAATGAGAAAGAAGCCATTCCAGAGACGACGAGCAACTTCCTTGGCAGTCTGATTCTTGCAGGGGAAGGCATGTGCCATCTTGGAGAAATGATCGGTCACAACTAGCACATCCACAGACTTGTTGCCTTGTTCAGCAGTCCAAAAGTCTATGCAAACTAATTCCATAGGTTCGGAAGTGACTATGTTCTTGAGTGGTGCACGACTTTGCGGCTCAGGTGTTTTTCCTACTATGCAACGCTGACAGGATCGAACATAGTTCATAACATCACGTTCCATGCCGCTCCAGAAGAACCTTTGCCTCACCAGAGACAAGGTACGGTGCTGGCCTTGGTGACCCGCTGTCATGGAGACCATGGAGAACTTTCTGCTTCAATGAGTCAGGCACTATGAACTGGAGGATCTTTTTGTTCATGTGGGGATCTCTCTTTGCCTTGTATAGCATGCCATTCTGTATGGTGAGTCTGGTCCAGTGCTTCAGCAGCTTAATCACACTTGGTGATTCAACAGCTCTTTCTCGTTTCGTAGGTCTTTTATGTCTCCGTACAAAGTACATGGCTCTGCTTATTGTGTCGTCGGCCTCCTGCCAATTGACAAGCTGGCTCTGTGGGAGTGCCAAGGACTGGTTTTCATCCAGCAGAAGATTGGGGTCAACACCGGTTCCCAATACATGACTCACACCTCCGCTGGACTGAGCATTGAGGACGGCAGCAACTTCCTCTGCTGAGATTGAGCCTCTCGAGTCTGGTGGTACTGTGTCTTGGGCTTGCTCAGTTGACAACTCATCACCATCTTCTACAACAGCCTGACAGTTGTTGGACACTCTGAAGACATCCTGTACAATTCTGTCATTCACACCTTTGACTTGGTCCAACAGCGAGGTATATGGCTCGTTCACAAGGCGATGACCCATGCATGATTGGACAAACGGCTCACGGCTTAAGGCATCAGCAACGATATTCTTTGGGCCGGGGATGTATTTCAAATCAAAGTCGTATGCAGCAAGCTTCGCCACCCATCGCTGTTCACAAGCATCAAGCCTGGGTTTGGTCAGAATATACGTCAATGGATTATTGTCAGTCCATATGGTGAAGTGTCTGCCCTTTAACCAATGGCTGAATTTGTCACATACTGCCCATTTCAAGGCAAGAAATTCAAGCCGGTGAGCGGGGTAGTTCAGCTGAGAACGTGAGAGGGTTTTACTTGCAAAGCCAACTGGTCTGGCTACTTTTCCACCAGGAGGTAGTTGCGACAGGACAGCTCCAATCCCATCGTAGGATGTGTCGACAGCCAGAATGAATGGGGCTTTGAAATCTGGGTGGGCTAAAGTAACACTTAATGAGGTCATGTTTCAGTGTCTCAAAAGCAGTCTGGCAGGCATCCGTCCAGTCAGCAGGTGTCAGCCTCACCTGACCTCTCTTTTTGACAGGTTTGCGACCCCTCTTGTGTTTGGTTTGGGTATCCAGTCCAGCCATGAGCTTAAACAGCGGTTTTGCCTTTGCAGAGCACGCTTCAATGAAACTTTGGTAGTATATCACCATGCCAAGATATGACCTGATTTTACTGGGGCAAGGTGTTTTCCCATCGGACTCCATAAGGTCAGTGACTTGGACATTGTTTATGGCTTTCACTTTCTCAGGGTCCGTTCGAACACCATCATCACTAATAACATGCCCAAGAAACTTCACAGTCCGCCTAAGGAAGAAGCACTTCTTGGGTGCGAGCTTAAGGTTATGTTCTTTGAGGCGGGAGAAAACCATCTGTAGGCGACGGAGTGCAGTTTCCTCTGTAGGTGCAAAAACCATCAGATCGTCGAGGTAGCACAATAAGCTTGTGAAATTCTCATCACCGAATATGGACATCATCATCCTCATGAACGTAGCAGGGCTGTTGCACAGGCCTTGAGGGAGACGGTTGTATTCATGAAGCCCAAATGGCGAGGAGAATGCCGTATATTTCTTGTCGTCAGGGTGCAGGGGAACATTATAAAAGCCTGATGTCAGGTCCATTGTGGAGAAGAACGCGTTACCACCGAGCGCGGCCAGAGCGTCAGCTTGATGCGGCAGTGGATAAGCATCCTTCACAGTTCTCGCGTTCAGCCATCTGAAGTCAGTGCACACTCTGAGGTCCCCATTCGGTTTCCACACCAAGACCAGTGCAGATGCATACTCGCTGTTTGACTTCTGGATGATATCTTTCTCTTCCATCTCATTCAGAGTCGTTCTCAGTTTCTCGTACTGGCTCGGTGGTATGCGTCTGTAGGGTAAACGGAATGGCCTGTCATCGACAAGATGGATACGGTGAACAAACCCCTTAGCTTCTCCACAATCCATCTTGTGCCGTGAGAAGATTGACTCATTCTGCACGATGATGTCAAGGAGCTTGTCTTTCCACTGCAGTGACACTTCACATGACTTCAGGTCAATGTCTTGCAGACCCAGAGACTCCAGTGTATGCATCATGTCCTCCTCTGACCTTGGCTGCACAACTTCGCTCTGCATACACTGCACGTTACACTCAACGTTGTCAGCTTTTGGCAGGTCCTCCACTGCAATACAAGGAGACACATCTGCTAACTTGGCATTCCTTCTCAGCACCACAACTCGATTAGTAGGATTGATGACCCTAACAGGCACCCATCGATCTCCCCAAAGAGGAGTAACAACTCGTCCAACAAGGATATGTTTCAGTCCAGCTTTAGATCGCGTTGGTTCAACAATCACTGTACTGCCTGCCGACATCACTGCTGATTCAGGTAACTTGCCCCAAACAAGGTGTTCGCTCTGTGGTTTCAGGGTCACACATCTCTTGACCTTAACTGTGCCCACTTTATCTGGAATGCAATCACCCCTCCATCGCTCTGTATTGGATAGCAGTGACAAAAATTGGCAGTGGTCGGCTGTCTGGCCATTGTTGGGCGAGGAAACTAGCTTCCAGTAGCTGTCAGTGTTCTTTAGTTGGGTTAGAATGTGCTTGATGGCATTGCTGCCAAGGATCATTTGTTCTGTCTGGCCTGGAACAACCATTGTTGGAATCACCATCCTACATCCATAAACCATGACATCAAGGTCATATATGTCTTTGGGGAAAACACGTTGTCCACCACAGCCTATAATAACATAATCATCAGCCGTGCCTCTTGTGATTTCAGGACACTGTTGTAAAAGGGACTTAACAGAGGACTCACTGATTGTACAGGCCATCGACCCACTGTCTAAGAGTGCTTTGAGGGTGGGGCCATTCTGTATTGACACAGGTGTGTAGAACAGGCTGTCAGTTTCTGCTATTCTTTGGGATCCCTGAAATATCAGTTTCTTGGATGGGGTCACTGTACCACTGTACAACTCATAGAGGGATGCATTATCTTGCATTTCTGGTAACTCAGTAGTGGTGGGAGGTTTATTGGATTTGTCTGCACTGTCCTCCCCTGGGCGCAGACAAGTCAGTTTTCCTGATGTTCTGGGGCAGCTCTTTTGGTTGGACAGTCTCGGCGTGAATGACCTGGAGCATAGCACTTGAAACAAAGTCTATTTTCTCGGCAATGTGACAAGGCACTGTGGCCATCGCTTTTGCAGATAATGCATGGCTTAACAGTAAAACCATCAATATAGTCTGTGCCGTCTACAGGTCGCCTGGGTGGAGTTTGCCGTCTCACTTGGGACTGGTTAGAGGCTCCATGCAGCAGAACCCTCTCTAACATAGACATCACCTCTGCCAAAGAGACATACTGTGTACCATGTGTCTGCGGGCGTTCCTGACCACTGTGTGTAGGGACCAGTCCATGGCTCACCTCCGCATTGTGCATGGTAATGTCCACGGTCCTCTTGAGATGCACTGAGGGAGTTTCTTTACAGCTCACTTCAGCGTGGTACTCATTCAGCACCTCCAGCGTTTCAGACGCCGACCATTTGTCGATAGGTTTGGACCTAAAAGTGAGAGCCAGGTCTCTACAGGGACAATTCCTGATAAACATACGGGTCACCTCCATCTCAGGGTTTTCAAATGATTTGCCCTGCTCTCTCAGGCAGTCAGAAGCCAAGTCAGCTGCTCTGTTTAGTCTCAGCCAGTAGTCATATGGGTCTTCCTGGTCTTTGGGTAAAGTCGAGTAAAAGTTAGCTAAGGGGACAACAGAATATCTAGTAGAGCTAAAGTGTTTCCTGAGGAGACCATAAATTATATCAGGGTTAGCCTTAAAGCTCCACTGACATGTTCTTTTAACTTTTCAAAAAATGGCACAACATATATAAATATTAAGATAGACCTCTGACCGTTTTTGCTAAAATAATGTTAAATGAATGAAAATTTCTCTCAAAATAGTTTAAAATTAGCGCCGTTTCTTTAGACCGTAAATCCGGATCTTCCGGTCACGTGTCAGCATTCCTGTTTCTGACGTCACGTCCGATACTGAACTCTGCTCAAACGACAAAAATATAGACGCATCCGTCGAATTTAGCCATTTAAAACTACATTATAGCGATTTGGCTTCGCTATAATGTAGTTTTAAATGGCTAAATTCGACATTGTTGAGGAAGATGGAGGGGCGCTCACCGCCTAAATACCCAGAGGGCGGGGCCTCTGGTGCGGCGGTGACACCCCTGCCGTAAAGGCGTGAGTGTATTCCTTCAGGTAATCGCGCGGGGGCGCAATTCCCATAGCAAGTATGTTGCACCTCGTTCCCTTCCTCCTTCCTCCTTGCCTTCCTCCTCCCATCTTCATCCTCCAACCCTTTGAGGGCCCCAGCATCGATCTCTAATGAGTCATTAACACAGCTTACCCATAAATTATGCCCTCTGCTAAACATAAAGACAAACCACAGCGGCACTCAGGGTTTAAAAAAAATCAGACACTTTTTACATTGTTGTGTTAGAATAATCAAATAATCTATTTTAATTTTATGAAATGTTGGACATCCTTTTATGCTGGGGAAGATTCTCAGTCATCCAGGACATGATAAAAAAAAAAGTTCAATACAGAAACAACTGGACTTTATTTGTAACGTTTCGCTCTTCATCCGAGGAGCTTTCTCAATTCAAAGAGCAGAGTGTGGGAGTAAGGTTTTAAAGTCTGAGATAAGATACACACATACCTACCAGTATGTAGATTGACATGGCGCCGTGTCCGGAACAGATCATGACACTTATTTTTTTTATTATTCTTGGAAAATGCTGCAAAAAGTTTCTAATGAAAACTCCAAAATTTGACGTAGAACACACGACTAGAAGGCACGGTTTGATTGTTTAATTAGAATACTGTACTGCATTTTTTTACAAATCTGACGAGAGCAAATTTTACACACTTTTAAAAAAATGTCTACTCGTAAGGTCAAAATAAAGCAAATAATCCTTCAGACTCCTTTAGACGGTGGTTCCTGTTCAGAAAATACACACTCCAGGCAGAACAGTCATTTCCTACACGGGAATCTCGAATTCACTGGAATGTTGCAACACACAATATAAAAAGGCAATTCTTCTATAAAGCACATTATAATTAAGTTTTATACAGCATGACAATAATTGACATATACTGTAATGTGACCTGCATGGTTTCCACATCATTTGGTGGCAGAAATGATCAGAATTTAAAAAGAGAAACTTTTTATAAAAAAAAAGCTTTTTTTTGTTTTTGTTTGTGGCACAAACCCAGTAAGAACAGCAGCTTTTCGGACGTTTTCTCCAAAACTGCTGCAGAGTTTGCACACTGCAAGTGAAGGAGCATGGTTTTTGTGTGTGAAAATGTACTTTGCTCCTCTTCAACGTTTCTATTTAAATTTATCTTCTATCAAAGTGTAGTTCATCACTAACTGGAGTTGTAAAAGCAATATTCATGGTAGTTTTGTTACATTTTGCTAACAGGTTGACGGCAGGCGTTTAAATAAAAGAGGTAAAATACACAGTTCAAACAGATTAGTGGACATTATTGTATAAAAACAACAGTTTTTGTGGACGATGACAGTTTTAAAACATTTTAATTTATGTTAAACATCAGCAGACTAAAGAAGCTTCTTGCTAAGTTATGAACAGAATGCCCTTTAACTTCAGGACCCCCCATGTCTTCAGCTGACGTGTGTTTTATGCACAAAGAGGAATTGCACTTCAATACTGTGCCATAAAGCAAAAGTAATTCAAAAATAATAATACTGCATACAAAGTGACTTTAATTTACAGAAAACACAGCAGTTCACGTTTGATCTCCACAGCTTCTTTTAAATGACCTACGTCACACATCTGTTAAACACCTGTGTGCTGACATAAGCAGGTGGTAACAGCACTGGAGAGACCAAACGTTCCGGGATGTATATCGCAGTTCTTGTGCCAGCTCAGCAACAATCTTTTTACAGAACATTGGAGAGATTTAACAATGAAACCCAGACAGACATTTTATTCACCAAAGTACAGGCTTGTTTTCCACAGAGCTGTAACGTTGCTCTGCTGGCTCAGTAGGTGCGCACTCCTGGTTTGCCATCCTGGGCCTGGTCGAAGGGGTTTGGTGGACTGGAGGACTCCTGATGGTCAATGGACTGATAGGTGTCTCTGTTTCGTGACACAGAAGGGAATCCTGCAGAGACATGCCACAAGTTCAACTCCAACATCTGTCTTTCAAATGCATTCCAGTATTTTTAAATTGTGTTTAATCACTTCAAGGTTGTATAGTAGTCCCTCGCTACTTCGCGGTTCGACTTTCATAGACTCGCTCTGACTATCGTGGTTTTTAAGTAAAACTGAACATGAGGAAAAACGACTGTCAACTTTAGTATTACTCATGTGATTGAGACAGTACTGTACAATAACAACTTAACTAAAAAAAATAATACTTCAGACAGGCGTCATCTTTTTTTAGTTTTCTCTCAATAAGCCTACACTGCATCCCCGCTCATAACGACTACATTTCCCAGAAGTCAACAGCCCAGAAGCCCCGTTTCCTTCTGCTGAAATGCTAGAGGGAAAGTTTTGATATGATCGGAAAAAGTTTGGCGCTCATTACAGAGACTTCAGCGCCCAGCGGATGGAACCCACTAGACCGGTGCAGAACCAGACCTTCAGACCCATCGGTGAATCTTGAGAGCTGATAGCCAGCCCATGAGGACTTCGGAGCGGGGACGCACTGGTAAGTAAAAATGTTGTAGCTACATAAGTATGTTGTTAACATTAGTAGGTTTAAAAGTTTAGAACACCGATTGTGCGCTTCATTGCTGCAGGGTACGTCTGCAGAAACGGAACAGAGTCGGACCGGAACCGAGAGCTGTTGCTGTTCTGCAGAGCTAGTAAGTAAAATTTAGTAGCTACACATACATTACTGTATGTATGTTGTTAAAATGACGTAGGTTAAAGAGTTTAGAACATTGCAAGAGTGTGGGAAGAGTTTCTAAAGCCTTAATACAGTATATATATACTGTAAATA
>JBBPBX010003826.1:0-29060 GCA_038048925.1 Garcialebias charrua | reverse complement strand
GAGCTAAGCTAGATAAGGTATTTTCCGGCCTTTAAGTCGCTCCGCCCCATAAGTCGCTTTAGTCCAATATGTCCAATAAATTGGAAAAATCCATAAACGTGTCACACCTCCGTATACTTTGCATTTATTATGCGTCACCGCTGACAACCCAAAATGTGGACCAGTGTTTTACCCTGCTGCAAATGGCAACCACAGGAGCGTGCACGGAAAGACTTTAACAAGATTAACACGGTAAAAACAATTGTTTGTCTGCTGAAAATTATAGCAAAGATGTGTCTGAGCTTAACCTTTCCTTAAGAAATTCACGTAATTGTCAAATCAGCTGGATTTAAAACGTAGTTTCGCTATGAGCACGTGCACGGGTGGGACTGATGCATATCTTTAAAATTTAGCAAGATAAACACTTAAAAAATATATATTTGTTAGCTGACATTATAGCAAAAGTGTTTGAGCTTAACTTTTCCTTAATAAATTCACGTAATGGTCAAATCAGCTGGATTTAAATTGTTTTGCTTTGACGTCTTCCAAACGGTCGCGCGCACTGCGAAAATAAATTACAGTATAAATAAATTGAATTTTCTCTCAAACATCTCCTAAAGCGAATACGTTGTAAATATCCATCCAGTGAGTACTTTCTGTAAGTTTCATCAAAATCTGTTGTGTGGTTCATGAGCCATTTTGCTAACAAGGTAACAGTAGTTCAGACCTCCAGAGAGCAGGAGGCCGTGCTGCGGCAGAGTGAGTCCAAGCAGAGGAGGCTTCTGTCGGACACATGAGCTGGGAAAGGTCGGTGGACCCTAGCGGCCGAAAGTGGTACTGCTCCATTTTTTTCGTCAGAAGGAATGGAAACGGTCATATCTCAGCCAAAAATTGGTCTAAAAATATGGGGAAAAATCCATAAATATGTCGCTTCGCCCCATAAGTCGCAGGACATAAAAATTAGTTTAAAAAAACTGTGACTTATAGGCCAGAAAATATGGTACATGTGCAGATTGACCTATCACTCCTCACAATAGCAGTTTGTTAAAGTATTTGTTAGTCTGACTCATACATGGGCAACTCTGGTCATACGGATGAAATTCCTGATAAGTGTTATAATGACCTGGTATCAGGCCTAAAGCTGCATTATAAGTTTTTGAAAGCTGAGACCTCCTCCTCTGTTTAAAGATGGTTTCTCTCTTTTAACATGAATAGGTTCCTTCAACCCCGCTCTCAAACCATCCGTCCTCTCGGTCCAACATGTGAATATTTTGGTCCTTAAATGGGTGTTCCTTATCGTTGAGGTCCAGGTGAACTGCGGAGTCTTGTCCTGAGGAGCTGGCTGTCCTGTGTTGAGCCAAGTGTCTGTTTGGTTTCTCCAGTAGAGTGTTCTGGACATTCCTCGCTGCACTGGACTGGACTGGACAGCGTATCACCACACCACTCTGTGTTTGGGTGTTTTGTCCTAAGGGTGCAGCCTCCGAGTCCTGTTGAGTTGAAATGTTTTGGGATGTTGCGTTTGTTGAAAACCCTTCAGAGTTTCTCAGATACTCCAGCAACATGAGGGATGACGATGTTTTTCCTTCTGTTGTTCTTGTTCTGTTCAGTGGTGTGTTTTGTAGATTTCCTCACTGGTTGGACAAAAGTCCTGTTAGGATATCCACATGTTTTGGAGAGCTTCTTTGTTTTTAATTCCTTTTCTCTCCCTTCGGTCTTCTTGGAATACCTCACCATCTAAAATTAAGATTTTTAGTTCATGATATGAAATTATTTTATGAATCTAAATAAAATCTCTGAGCTCAAAGACGAGGCTGAAAGTCAGTAACAGATGATGATCTTCAGGCCCTCAGGGGCCACCACACTAAAAACAGGTCTGATTGTGTACTGGACATCACTGCATGGGCTCATTAACACTTACACAAACAATTTTCTGTAAACGCCGTTCACCGCACCTTCCACAAATGCTGCTTAAAGCTCTATCAGGCAAAGAAGAAGTCACGAGGTAACATCTAACCTGCCTTCTCCTCTGAGCCCAAGTCCATTTGAAATGACCTGAGTGCAGAACACTTCTGTAGTCAGACTGATTGAAATTTTACATTTACTTTTGGAAACCACAGATGCCGCATACTCTGAACTAAAAGGAAGAGGGATCGACCAGCCAGATATCAACGCTCTTTTCAAAACATGTTTACAGACAGATGTTTAAAGAGGAGGGGATGGATCAGTGGTTAGCACTGCTGCCTCACAGCAGGAATGGCCTGGGTTCATTCCCTGGGTCTTTCTGTATAGAGTTTGCATGGGTTTCCTCCCACAACAACATGCACGGTGCCTTCAGGCCCAGGCCTCCCTTACAACGCAGTTCTGCCATCTCAGGGGGATTTTCCCAATTAAATACAAGTTAATTAATAAATAAAAATCAAAGTGCTTCACATGGAGCAGTCCTAAATGTTTTTGATACGCTGCTGCCACCAAATTCAAAATGGCCTTATTATTTACTTCCTTTGTTTCAACATTTGATATATTTACAAGGTTCTACTGTGAATAAATATAGATTATTTTTAGATTTACAAATCATTGCATTCAGTTTGTATTTGCATTTTTCCTAACTTCCCAGCTGTTTTTGAATAGGTGTAGTTTTACAAATAAAACAGTGGAAAAAAATAACTATTTAGCTGCAAAAACTGGCAGTTCAATGTAGATCACCATGTCAGTTTCAGCAGCTTTAGATAGATACAGACTTTATTTATCGAGGAATAAGTCTTCAATATGGTGACTTTGAGCCCATATTGAAATGTGCATTATCATGCAGCTCTGTCTAAGATACACAGAAAAACTGAAAACACCAACAAATGAGGTGTCTGGAGACTAAAACTCTACATAAAATATTCAGAACATGCAAAAATATAAATAAAAAGCACAGACAAATGAACACAATGCAGAAAACACTGAAACACACTGTGCATGCAAACAGTGATGCAGGCAGGATGGGAAATTAATGAGATCCGTGGACGATAAAAATGGCGCAGGCTGCTCTCACAGAAATACAATAAGCAAGCATGGCATCTTTATTACGTTTTATAAAAATAAAAACAAACGCAATAGAATCGAACCTACGCTTCTGTGTTATGAAGGACTTTCCATTGGCATTGTTTGTGTTTAACGTCAGGTTGCAGATTTTAAAGAGGTCAAATTTATTTAAAACTTAATCATTTATGTGAGGTCAGTTCAGAACAGACAAAGGAAAAAGTCAAATGATAAAAGAAAAAGACCAAAAAAAAGGTGGAACAGAATATAACATGACGACATGAACGTGTTTTCTCTTGTGTGTCCTGTCACCTGATTTGTAATCTTATTTCCAGGTGGAAGAGGATGGAAGGAGGGTTTGAAAAAAAAAAAAAGAAAAGGTAAAAAGGAAGAAGCCAGGAATCAGTAACGGCGCCCCAAAAAGACACTGTCAGCACTGTCCATAGTGCACCGACTGTCCACAGAGGTCTCTAATTCTGAGGAAACACAGACCAGGAGTGAAAGAAGACAACAGACATTTGATCAAAACAAGGCAGAACTGGACAACAAGAACCCAACGAAGACAGTGTGACACGAGCAAACGAGCAGCCAGTAACAAGGACACGTTCACGTTCAAGCAAAGACACATTTACACAAGATCAATGGAAAGAAGCCCCGCCCCTCGTTAGTTGTGGTGCCTTCAGGTTAAGGCTTGTGGAGGACTTCATTTGTGCAACTGAAATACATGAAATGTTTTGAAAGAACATAATTCTTAAACTTAAAAATACAGTAAAAGCTGAATTTCCACCAGTTGTTCAGTAGACAGTTACCGTATTTCCGCCCTTTAAGTCGCTCTGCCCTATATGTCTCATTAGTCCAATTATGTCCAATAAAGTGGAAAAATCCATAAATGTGTCGCACCTCCGTATACGTCACATCTATTATGCGTCACCGCTGACGCGTCGCATATGTTACGCATCACCGCCCTGTTGCATATGGTGGCCACAGAAGCGTGCACGGAAAGACTTTAACAAGATTAACACGGTAACAACAATTATTTGTTTGCTGAAAATTATAGCAAAGATGTGTCTTAGCTTCCTTAATAAATGCACGTAATGGTCAAATCTGTTGGATTTAAATTGTTTCGTTTTGACATCTTCCAAACGATTACGTGCGCTGCGAAAATAAATTATAAATAAATCGAATTTTCGCTCAAACATCTCCTACAGCTAATAGGCTGTAAATATCCATCCAGTGATTACTTTCTGTAAGTTTCATCCAAATCTGTTGTGTGGTTCATGAGCTATTTTGCTAAAAAGGGAACAGTAGTTCAGACCTCCAGAGAGCAGGAGGCCGTGCTGCGGCAGAGTGAGTCCGACCAGAGAAGGCTTTTGTCGGACACATGAGCTCGGAACGGTTGGTGGACCCTAGCGGCCGAAAGTGGTACTGCTCCAATTTTTTCATCAGAATGAATGGAAACTGTCATATCTCAGTCAAAAATTGGTCTAAAAATATGGGGAAAAATCCATAAATATGTCGCTTCGCCCCATAAGTCGCAGGACATGAAAATTAGTTAAAAAAAACTGTGACATATAGGCCGGAAAATACGGTAAGTCAGTTTCTAAATTTTGAGTCATAAGAGGATGAATGTCTCAAAATGTTAGAAAGTCTATCGTATCTCTAATGGGGCCGAGATGGGGGGTAGAGGTAGACCAGCCGACCTGGGACCAGCAAGTCATGGCTCGACTCCCCGCCATGACATGCCCACATGTCATGGTGTCCCCGAGAAAAGCACCCAATTCCTAAAGGTCCCCCCTCCCCCATAGCTCTGCGTTCGGCCGTAAGCCGTACTACGTGCGCGTTCTGTGCACACACGTTCACCCGCACAGCTCTGCGTTCGTTCTCGCGTTCGTTCTCGCGTTTTCGCTCCAAATTCTTGACGTTATTTGAGCAGCCACAGCGCAGAGCGTTCGCTGATTGGTCATTTGCTGACACGCCCACTGAATTGATTGACAGGTCGGGGGAGAAAAAAAAGGCGAGCCAGCTTCACACAGCTTCAGCCGCAACGGTGTTCTGTGTTTATATCTCATTAAAAAGTTTTTAAAAAAAAGAGTAAAAAAACCGGGAGCGCTGGTCCTGCAGCCCACAGCACACCAGGAAATATGCAGAACCTCACGCAGCCACATTGGACGCGCTCGTGACAAATTCATTCATTTCCTCATCATTTCAGTCTTGGAGTCAGCGGAGGAGGAAGCGATCACTTGACTTTTGGCAAAAAAACAAAAGAAAAGTCCAGATCAGAGATGAAGAAGGGGAATTTAATACATTTGTGTCACATACAAAACAGTCCGGCGCCGGGCAGTTTATTGTGAGACAACGCGTTTGCGTTCACGGTCGTAAAATTTGAGCTTTGCGCGTACATGGTACGCTTGTGCCTCTGCGCACGGACGGCGTAGTACGCGTAGTACGGCATACGGCCTAACGCAGAGCTATGAAGGGGCCTTAACTGTTCCCCGGGTGCTTACATAGCTGCCCAGTGCTCCACCTAGGTGATGAGTTAAATGCAGAACAAATTTTGCCAATGTATGGGAACATTGATGACAACACATAGCACTTTACTTTACCATGCATGCATGTGATGACTTTTAAAAAAAGGACAAAAACAAACAAACAACTAAAATAAAATAAAAAATTGTTTTTCTGCATTCTAATTTTGATGCTCATGGAGAGAAAAAAAGAACTTGGCGTCTTAAAGATGACAAAACTTAAAGAAACGGAAAATAAACTGAAGGGAAGTTGTGACCAGTCAATGGATGAGACGAATCAATCTCGGGTTTTAAATCTTTCAAAAAGCATGCGATGTGTTAAAGGTACTCAATGCCAAGTCATTAACTAATAACTTGGCATTGAATTATTTTTTTCATATTCATGGTTCCCCTCCCTGGGCTGCCACCTTACTGTGGTGGAGGGGTTTGAGTGTCCCAATGATCCTAGGAGCTATGCTGTCAGGGGCTTCATGCCCCTAGTAGGGTCACCCAAGGCAGACAGGTCCTAGGTGAGGGACCAGACAAAGTGCAGCCCAAAGACCCCAATGATGAGTAACACTAATGGAATCAATGTTCCCTCGCCCGGACGCGGGTCACCGGGGCCCCACTCTGGAGCCAGGCCCGGAGGTGGGGCATGTTGGCGAGCGCCTGGTGGCCGGGCTTTTACCCATGGAGCTCGGCCGGGCACAGCCCGAAGAGGAGACGTGGGTCCCCCTTCCCATGGGCTCACCACCTATGGGAGGGGCCAAAGGGGTCGGGTGCAATGTGGGATGGGTGGTGGCCGAGGGCGGGGACCCTGGCGGTCTGATCCTCGGCTACAGAAGCTGGCCATTGGGACATGGAATGTCACCTCTCTGGTGGGGAAGGAGCCTGAGCTAGTGTGTGAGGTTGAGAGGTTCCGGCTAGAAATAGTCGGACTCACCTCAACACATGGCTCTGGCTCTGGAACCAGTTTCCTTGAGAGGGGTTGGACACTCTTCCACTCTGGAGTTGCCCCTGGTGAGAGGCGCCGAGCAGGAGTGGGCATACTTGTTGCCCCCCATCTTGGTGCCTGTACGTTGGGGTTCACCCCAGTGAACGAGAGGGTAGCCTCCCTTCGCCTACGTGTGGGGGGACGGGCTCTGACTGTTGTTTGTGCCTATGCGCCAAACGGCAGCGCAGATTACCCACCCTTTTTGGAGTCCTTGGAGGGGGTATTGGAGAGTGCGCCTCCTGGGGACTCCCTTGTTCTACTGGGGGACTTCAACGCTCACGTGGGCAATGACAGTGAGACCTGGAGGGGTGTGGTTGGGAGGAACGGCCCCCCTGATCTGAACCCGAGTGGTGTTCTGTTATTGGACTTCTGTGCTCGTCATGGATTGTCCATAACGAACACCATGTTCAGGCATAAGGGTGTCCATATGTGCTCTTGGCACCAGGACACCCTAGGTCGCAGTTCGATGATCGACTTTGTTGTCGTCTCATCTGATCTGCGGCCGCATGTCCTGGACACTCGGGTGAAGAGAGGGGCGGAGCTGTCAACTGACCACTACCTGGTGGTGAGTTGGCTCCGATGGTGGGGGAGGATGCCGGTCAGACCTGGCAGACCCAAACGTATTGTGAGGGTCTGCTGGGAACGTCTGGCAGAGTCTCCCGTAAGACGGAGCTTTAACTCCCACCTCCGGGAGAGCTTTGAACACGTTCCGAGGGAGGCGGGGGACATTGAGTCCGAGTGGGCCATGTTCCGCGCCTCTATTGTCGAGGTAGCTTATCAGAGTTGTGGCCGCAAGGTTGTTGGTGCCTGTCGTGGTGGCAACCCTCGAACCCGGTGGTGGACACCGGCGGTGAGGGATGCTGTCAAGCTGAAGAAGGAGTCCTATTGGGCCTTTTTGGCCTGTGGGACCCCGGAAGCAGCAGATAGGTACCGACAGTCCAAGCGGCATGCGGCTCGGGTGGTTGCTGAGGCAAAAACTCGGGCGTGGGAGGAGTTCGGAGAGGCCATGGAGAATGACTTCCGTACGGCTTCGAGGCGATTCTGGTCCACCATCCGGCGTCTCAGGGGGGGAAAGCGGTACGCGACCAACACCATTTATGGTGGGGATGGCGTGCTGTTGACCTCAACTCGGGATGTTGTGAGTCGGTGGGCGGAATACTTCGAAGACCTCCTCAATCCTACTGGCACGTCTTCCACTGAGGAAGCGGAGCCTGGGGACTTTGGGTCGGGCTCTCCAATCTCTGGTGCTGAGGTCACCGAGGTGGTTAAAAAGCTCCGCGGTGGCAGGGCTCCAGGGGTGGATGAGATTCGCCCTGAGTTCCTTAGGGCTCTGGATGTTGTGGGGTTGTGTTGGCTTACGCGACTCTGCAATATTGCGTGGACATCAGGGGCAGTTCCCACCCTCATCTATGGTCATGAGCTTTGGGTTGTGACCGAAAGAACGAGATCTCGGATACAAGCGGCTGAAATGAGTTTTCTCCGCAGGGTGTCTGGACTCTCCCTTAGAGATAGGGTGAGAAGCTCAGTCATCCGGGAGGGACTCGGAGTAGAGCCGCTGCTTCTCCACATCGAGAGGAGCCAGTTGAGGTGGCTCGGGCATCTGGTTAGGATGCCTCCTGGACGCCTCCCTGGTGAGGTGTTCCGGGCATGTCCCACCGGGAGGAGACCCAGAGGAAGACCCAGGACACGCTGGAGGGACTATGTTTCTCGGCTGGCCTGGGAACGCCTTGGGATTCCCCCAGAGGAGCTGCTCCAAGTGGCTGGGGAGAGGGAAGTCTGGGCCTCCCTACTTAGGCTGCTACACTGCTACCCCCGCGACCTGACCCCGGATAAGTGGAAGAAAATGGATGGATGGATGGATGGATATTCATGGTTGATGCATCCCTCCCTAACACTTATAACACTTTTCCTTTTAACCAAAAAGTTCTATTTTGGTCTCAGCCGTCCACAAAACATTCTTCCAACAGCCTTCTGGCTTGTCCATGTGATCTTTAGCAAATTAGTCGAGCAGCATGTTCTTTTTGGAGAGCAGTGGTTTCCTGCTTAAAACCCTGCCATGCACACCATTGTTGTTCGGCGGCCGTGGCGTAGTGGTAATGGCAGTCGTCCCCCGATCGGAAGGTTGGAGGTTCGAATCCCGGTTCCCCACACCATGTGTCGTTGTGTCCCTGGGCAAGACACTTAACCCCGAGTTGCTCCCGGTAGGACTGGATGGCGCCTTGCATGGCAGTCTGCCGCTACCGGTGTATGAATGTGTGTATGAATGGGTGGATGGTTGGTATTATAAAGCGCTTTGGGCCCCCTCATAGGGGGCTAGAAAGCGCTATATAAATAAGCTCCATTTACCATTTACCATTCAGTGTTCTGTGCACTCATGAACATTAACATTAGTCAATGTGAGAGAGGCCTTCAGGTGCTTAGAAGTTACCCTGGTGTCCTTTGTGGCCTCGTCGACTATTCCACACCTTGCTCTTGGAGTGATCTTTGTGGGTCCACCACTCCTGGGGAGGGTAACAATTGTCTTGAATTTCTTCCATTTGTTCACAACCAGTCTGTGGATTGGTGGAGTCCAACCTCTTTACAGATGATTTTGTAAACGTTTCCAGCCTCATGAGCATCAACTCTTTTTCTGATGTCCTCAGAAATCTGTTCCTGTTACAATCCAATTCCACAAACATGTTGTGAAGAGCAGACTTATGGTAGATCCCAGGGGCCTCATGTACAAAGACTTGCGTGGATTTCTTACTGAAAAGTGACGTACGGACAAATCCAGAAAAGTGTCTACGCACAAAAAAATCCAGATTTATCAAACCCTGCGTACACCTGAATCCACGCACATTCCTTTTGTACATCACGATGAACGTGGAACTGAGCGCACATGAGAGAGTGGCCGACTCCGCCTTTGACACGCCTCCGTATGAATATGCAAAGTCATTCAAATATGCCATGCACGACAGGAATGTCGTCTCTGCTCCATTGCAAATCATGTCGGAACGTGGAAAAAAGAGGAACTTCACGGACTGTGAACAGGAATCACTTCTGAGTGAGGCAGAGAAGCACGGAAAAAGGTTTTATTCGGCACGCCTAGCGCAAAACATACCATCCACTTTTAAACAAGAAGTTGACCCATCTGCTCTAACATGCCTGTATAGGTTAGTGGTGAGCGCGCCCGCCCTTCGTCCCAAAGGTCGTGAGATCGACTCCCCCTTGGTACAACGTTTTTTTTTTTCATTCCAGATTTAAAGAACACAGGAAAACTATTTAATAAAACAACAAGAAATAGAACAATACATGAAATGAAAGGAAGCAGACGATTTCTTGTTTTGTAAATAGTTTTCATGTGTATTTAAATCTGGAACGAAAAAAAAAAAGAGAAACGTTGTACCATGCGAGATTCGAACTCATGACCTTTGGAACTAAAGGCAACCGCGCTACACACTGACCTAAACGTAGGCGTGTTGGTACAGCTTGGTTAACTTCTTATTTAAAGAAATCACATCTCATTGTTGTCAATATCGTTGCCACTATTTGGCGCATGCTTTTATATCCACTCATCTAATTGCGTCCATGTGGATGTAATAATTGTTAATCATGTGTGTTTGGTGGGATTTATGATTATTTTCATATCATGGACACAGTTTCTCTGAATAACCTGTAAGTGTCGCCAAAGGAAATATAACCACAGAAACGTGCGTACGCAAGCAGGGGAGCAGCCGTGGATTTGTACGTGGATGCGCAGATATTCCCGTTCATATCAGATTTGATACATACGCCACTTTGCGTGGAAAGTGACGTGCGCAATGTTTTTGTGCGTGCGCACGGTTGATACATGAGGCCCCTCAAACAGGGTGAAACTCACACCTGATCATCATCCCATTGATTCAAAACACCTTACTGAATTTCACTTTCAAATTAACTGCTAATCCTAGAGGTTCACATACTTTTACCATCACAAATATCTTATATTGGATAATTTTCCTCAATAAATGGATGACCAAGTATAATATTTTTGTCTCGTTTGTTTAATTGGGTTCTCTTTATCTACTTTTAGGACTTGTGTGAAAATCTGACAATGATTTAAGTCGTATTTATGCAGAAATATAGACGATTCTAAAGAGTTCACAAACTTTCGGTTCTGGTTCTTAGTGCTTGTCAGTGTTAACATCTACCATGTAGTCATTAAACACATGCACTGACTGTAAGAGCTGCACTTTCACAGTCACAACGCAGCCTAATGGCTGTTCCTGCTGTGAGAAGTAAAACTATAAAGAGACTAGATTCATCAATAATCAATTATCTTCCACACAGTCAAGAGAATTGTTTCATCAGCTGCAGTTCTGGGTCACAATATAAGAAGCTACTAGCATCAACCCCCTTCCCCTAGATTACTGTACTGTATATGCTACCACTGTTGTGAAATAAATACAAAATGTCTGGGTGATGCTTTAAAATATTATCCAGGGGTTGAAGCATCCAGCAGGAATCGCCCGTAGCTCACTGGAATTTATCATCAAAAAGCTCCTAGCCGAGTGATTTTAAACCCACAAATCGATAGCTGCTAATACAGTAATAAGATAAGAAAATCAGCCCCTACAGGTACTGATCATTTTCATCAGGTCATTTTCTGGTTCAAAAGCTGTAAAATCTAAACTCAATAATCACTCAGCTCTTTAGGTTTGTGTCCATCTCTGCACATTACTTGAGATGTTTTTCTTCCTGTACTCTCATTTATTTTAAAGCCTGCATAGTTTTAACAGTTTCTCTGTTCAGGTCAAGACGATTCACATGTTCTGAAGAACTTCTACATTTTGTTTGTTTGTTGTCTGGTCTAACAGTAAGTCAGATGTTTCACTGCAACAACAACCAAAAAAAAAAAATTGTCCAGCAAATGTAACTAATTAGTGAAATATGAGTCATCTGCTTGCGGTTTGGTAATTTGCTCAGTTCGTGACTTCCTTTCATGACAAGCGGTGTAAAACTGGAACTTCACATATTTTGTCCTGATGCATGCTCAATAATCCAGGTAGATAAATCTAACAGGTTGAGTCAGGTCCTCTGGATGGATTCAAGACCAATCTCCAAACTCTGTATTTTAGCTAAGGTTTTAGAAAAACTGATAAATACTCAAATCAATAAGTATTTGGACTCTTAATATTTTATTTTATCTCCAATCTGGCTTCAGAAAACAACATAGCACAATGACTGCTTCACTAAAGGTTTTTAATGATGTTGTTGAGGCTTTGGACGCTAAGGATTAATGTGCTGCACTTTACTTGGACCTGTCCAAAGCCTTTGGTAATGTAGATCACGACATCTTATGCCACAAGCTCTCAGCTTCTCAGACTGTTAGTTGGTTCTCAAACTATCTCTCAGGTCAGAGGCAATGTGTAACAGTACTTCATCTAGCTACCTAACGGTAAATAATGGTGTGCCACAAGGCTCAGTTTTAGGTCACACTTTTTTACAATTTACTGTATATACATATATAGCTCAAAACATTTCTGACGCATCGTTGCATCTGTATGCCGACGACACTTGTTTATTGCCGAGCTGCCAAGATTTTCCAGCTTTTACAGTCTGCACTTGACATCATTCAGTCAGACTTGTTCCATCTCAAACTGGTGCTAAATGTTGATAAAACCAAAGGGATGTTGTTTTTCAATAGAAAGTCAGTGCCAGCAACTCTTCCTCTTATCTCATCCATGCATGGTGTTCCTATTGAGTTTGTCGATTCTGACAAATACTTGGGAATTCTGGTTGATGCACATCTCTCTTTTAAATCACACATCAAAAACTTGATAAAGAAACTGGAATTAAAACGGAGTTTCATTTTCGGAAATAGATCTTGCTTAACTCTGAATGCCAGAAAACACCTTGTAACTGCTACTTTCCTACCAGCCATTGACTACTGTGACATTATTTACATGCCAGTTCTTTGCAGATGCTGTCTACCATGGGGCGCCAAGACTCATAACTGGTTGAAACTACTGTACCCATCACTGCACTCTGTACTCCTTGGTCAGTTGGTCATTATCTACACATTGGCTCTCACAGGGGTTCATTTTCATCTCTAAATCACTCCTTGGTCTGCTGCCTTCTTATATCTCCTCCCACTTGTCATTGTGTCAGTGCAGTTACAGCAAGCGCTCTCAGGCCATCATTAACTGCAATGCTCATTCAGTGGGGACTGAACTTGACCAAAAGGTATTTTCCTACTCTGCTCCTGCAACATGGAACACCTTGCAACAGGAACTGAAGTTGTCCACCTTTATTTTTTTTCAAAACTTTATTCATTTTCAGTTAAAATTTAGTAAATATTAAAACAAAACAAAAAATACAATTTACAAAGAAAATGAAAGGAAGCAGAAAGATGATAAAATCTTATAACACCTGCTCCTTTAAAAAAAAAAGAAAATACTTATGAAATAAAATACATAAATTACATTCAAACTTAAATAGGCATTATATAACATAACATAAAAAACTGACTCCGTGCCAAGAACAACCGATTTCAAAAGAATAAGCTAAACAACTTCATATTTTTTCAATAGACTACTTTTTACCAATTTCTTAAACAAAAACATTGAGGAGGCGTTTTTACAACTTTTATCCAAAACATTCCACAGTTTTATTCCTTGAACTGATGTGCATCGTTCCTTTGAGTTTGTTCTAATTTTTGGTTTTACAAACATTTCTAATCCTTTTAAATTGTAGTTACTGACTCTCTTAATAAAATAAGATTGAATATATGGAGGTAAGGAATTTGTATGAGCTCTGTACATAACCTGAAGAATTCCATAGTCAACCAGTTCATAAAACTTTAATAAATTTAACTGTTTAAATAGTATGTTAGATGGGTGAGTGTAATGCTTTCCTGAGATGATTCTTATTGCTCTTTTCTGTAAAATAAAAATAGAATTTGTAGATGTTTTACATGCCTTTCCCCAAATTTCAACACAATATGTCAAATATGGAAGAACTATCACATTATACAATATAAGTAGTGCTTTATCGTTAAATAATTATTTTGCCTTGTATAATACAGCAATAGATCTGGCTATCTTTGTTATCAAATAATTAAGATGAGATTTCCAGGTTAGGTTCTCATCAATAATTACACCCAAAAATTTCATTTCTGTCACTTTACTAATTATGTTACCATTAATTTTAAATGTAGCATCAACTGTTTTTGATGGGGTTTAAACATTTGATAATGTCAATAGAAAAATCCAAGCAAATATGTTCTTGTTTTTAGTATTTCACCCTGTTTTACAGCACCCTGATTTATTGTTTTATACACTATTATTTTAACTGCATTTTTTTTTTACTGTATTTTATTGTTATTGTTGTCTGTACTTTATATGTTCTTTCTGGAACAGGTCTCTCTTGTAAATGAGTCCTCGTGGCTGAGACTACGGTAGTTTGTATAAATAAATGTTGAATGAAAAAAAGCATGTTATTTACAGAAATTACACCAATGGATGCTGCAATGAAGTCATAACAAAACAATGTACGGTACTGTATTTGATAAATTAATACTGTATTGGAGTTAAAAAAAACTCGAGTCAAGTCTTCCCAGACCCAAACAATTGTATTTTAACTCCCGTTAGTGCCTCACGTGTTTCCATTTTCAAACACCAGAACGTCCAGAAGTTTCCATTTCGGGCATACAGTATTTGATGCAATCAGTGATACTTACCAAAGTTGACGTTGTAATCTCCTCCCCGTTCACGGTACATTTGGTAGACAAAGAAACAGGAAGCAGGTTTAAGCAGCAGGTTGAGAATGGCCATCCCTGCGCTGAAGCGTCTTTCTGCCTGAAAGTCATTCAAAGGGTAATAGATCCCAAAATGGATGATGTCAGTCAGTATTGTCAGAATCATCCCCAGAAGGAACTACAGGAACAGGAAAACAGAACATAAAAGAGAAAAATGATTGCCTTTTAAAGTTTTTTTTTTATTCTCTCAAGTGCTCAAATACTAAACTGTGTTAGCGTCTGAGAGAAAGATTCTTTGAACCGTATTTTCTGGCCTACAAGTTGTATCTGTCCAAAAATGTCTAATAATTTGGAAGAATCAATAAATAAGTCACTTTGCCTTATAAGTCACACCTATTATGCGTCACCGCTGACGTAAGAATTTAGCAAGATAACCGCCTAAAAACAATTACCGGTATTTGTTTGCCCTACTTTATTGTTAAGGTGAGTCTCAGTTAAACTTTTACGTAATAAATGCACTTTGACGGTCAAATCAGCTGCATTTCAAAAGTATCCACTGCCTCGGTGCTCCGGGAGCGTGCAGAGGGAGGACATCAGGAACGAGGAACACTGTGCATTTCTTCAAAATTTAATAAGGTAAGCATCTAAAACAGTTGTTTGTTTGCTCGACGTTATAGCAAAGTTGAACTTTTACTTAATAAATGCACTTCAATGGTCAAATATAACTCTGTCAAATGTGATGCAGATCAGGGGTTAAGCCACGCTTGGTCAAAATTAACTTTTACATTCCTGGCTTTTTACACAATGTTTTGATCATGCCGACGTCATGAGTGGTTCCAGAGATACGGCTTGATTTGTCCTACAAAACAGGAGTTTTGAGAAGACAAGTCTGACAAAACGACATTTGTAAGTTATGACCAAGACAGGTCAAATCATGTCCCTGATCCACTCGTGAGTTCAGGATGATCTTTCTTGGTATCAAACTTGAAAAGCCAATTATCTGAAAATGTGCTCTTAGTTTGACTAATTGGGACTTGATCCCAGATTTGATGTGATGGGTCACATTTCTCAACACAAGAATCTTTGTTTAAAGCTCCAGCCTGGAAACGAGCAGGCGGCATGCAGTTCTTCAAGGAATGCAACGCTTTTAATCCAAAGGAGGCTTTTCTTTTATATGATTTGCTGTCAAAGCCATCTACCTCCAGTCCTGACCTCTGGTAAAAGTCTAGTAAACTTTTCCCTCACTTCATCAGCAACGTTTTTTTTTTTTTCGTTTTTTTTTTCTGGAAGATCTACAAGCCCAAAACCAGAAAAGTTGGCACGTTGTGCAAATCGCAAATAAAAACAGAATACAATGACTTGCAAATCTTTTTCAACCCATATTCAACTGAATAGAATGCAAAGACAATATATTTAATGTTCGAACGGAGAAACTTTATTTTGTTTTGCAAATAACCATTAACTTAGAATTCAATGGCAGCAACACATTGCAAAAAAGTTGGCACAGGGACATATTTACCACTGTGTTACATCGCCTTTCCTTTTAACAACACTCAGTAAACGTTTGGGAACTGAGGAGACCAATTTTTGAAGCTTTTCAGGTGGAATTCTTCCCCATTCTTGCTTGATGTACAGCTTAAGTTGTTCAACAGTCCGGGGTCTCCGTTGTCGTATTTTACGTTTCATAATGCGCCACACATTTTCAATGGGGGACAGGTCTGGACTGCAGGCAGGCCAGGGGAGGACCCGCACTCTTTTGCTACGAAGCCACGCTGTTGTAACACGTGCAGAATGTGGCTTGGCATTGTCTTGCTGAAATAAGCTGGGGCGTCCATGAAAAAGACGTCGCTTGGATGGCAGCATATGTTGCTCCAAAACCTGTATGTACCTTTCAGCATTAATGGTGCCTTCACAGATGTGTAAGTTACCCATGCCTTGGGCACTAATGCACCCCCATACCATCACAGATGCTGGCTTTTGAACTTTGCGCCTATAACAGTCCTGATGGTTCTTTTCCTCTTTGGTCCGTAAGACACGACGTCCACAGTTTCCAAAGACAATTTGAAATGTGGACTCATCAGACCACAGAACACTTTTCCACTTTGCATCAGTCCATCTCAGATGAGCTCGGGCCCAGCAAAGCCGGCGGCGTTTCTGGATCTTGTTGATGAATGGCTTTTGCTTTGCATAGTAGAGCTTTAACTTGCACTTACAGATGTAGCGACGAACTGTAGTTACTGACAGTGGTTTTCTGAAGTATTCCTGAGCCCATGTGGTGATATCTTTTACACACTGATGTCGGTTTTTGATGCAGTACCGCCTGAGGGATCGAAGGTCACGGGCATTCAATGTTGGTTTTCGGCCTTGCCCCTTACGTGTAGTGATTTCTCCAGATTCTCTGAACCTTTTGATGATATTACGGACCGTAGATGGTGAAATTCCTAAATTCCTTGCAATAGCTCGTTGAGAAAAGTTGTTCTTGAACTGTTCGACAATTTGCCCACGCATTTGTTCACAGAGTGGTGACCCTCGCCCCATCCTTCTATGTGGATGACTGAGCATGTCAAGGAAGCTGCTTTTATACCCAATCATGGCACCCACCTGTTCCCAATTTGCATGTTCACCTGTGGGATATTCCAAATAAGTGTTTGATGAGCATTCCTCAAATTTCTCTGTCTTCTTTGTCACTTGTGCCAGCTTTTTTGAAACATGTTGCAGGCATCAAATTCCAAATGAGCTAATAATTGCAAAAAATAACAAAGTTTACCAGTTCGAACGTTAAGTATGTGGTCTTTGCAGTGTGTTCAATTGAATATAGGTTGAAAAAGATTTGCAAGTCATTGTATTCTGTTTTTATTTGCGATTTCCACAACGTGCCAACTTTTCTGGTTTTGGGCTTGTATACTATCTGCTACAAAAATTTAAAAATGACGTCAGATTTTTAATGAGGTCAGGTGACTGGTGGTCAAAGTGAAAACATGAATCACGCGGTCAGAGTTATGGTGTCAGTCGAAAACCAAGAATTAAACTAAAACTTCCCCAAGCAAAAAGATAACCGAGATTCAACTCACAGATTTTCATTGAACAAAATGACAAATTAGTGTCTCGTGTTGCATTAAACTGAGAAAATTTAAAAAAATTCTTTTCAAACAGGCAACACAAATAAGATTAAACAGACAAATGGGTTGGTGGGAATGTGCAGAGCTGTGTCTGTGGTTAGACTCCAGGGTGGGTCACATGATAATAAGACCGCTTGAAGAAAAGAAAACAAGTGCGGCAAAGACTCAAGCAAGAATAAACACTGCAAGTACATACTGCAGTACTATGTACACAGCGAGTATATACTGCAGTACTATGTACACAACAAGTATACTGCAGTACTATGTACACAGCGAGTATATACTGCAGTACTATGTACACAACAAGTATACTGCAGTACTATGTACACAGCGAGTGTATATACAGTAGTGCCTTATATGGAAACGGGTGGATTGCTCTCTTCGTGTCGAGGGTGAGGTTCTGCCTCATGTAGAAGAGTTCAAGTATCTCAGGGTTTTGTTCATGAGTAAGGGAAGAATGGAGCGCAAGATTGACGGATCGGTGCAGCGTCTGCAGTACTGTGGACTCTGTACCGGTCCATTGTGGTGAAGAGGGAGCTGAGCTGTAAGGAGAAGAGCTCTCCGTTTACCAATCGGTTCCTACCCTCACTTATGGTCACAAATTTAGGGTAGTGGCTGAAAGAATGAGGTTGCAGATACAGGCGGTTGAAATGAGTTTCCTCTGCAGGGCAGCTGGACTCTCCCTTAGAGACAGGGTGAGAAGTTCAGTTATCAGGAGAGAGTACCGTCTTTTCTGGACTATAAGTCACAGTTTTTTGCCTAATTTGCATGCCCTGCTAATAATAGAGAGGTGAGACGTGTTTGTGGATTTTTTCCCCATATTTTTAGACCAATTTTTGGCTCAGATATGACCGTTTTTCACTCACTCTGTCGCTGCCCGGCCTCCAGCTCTGGAGGCAACTACTGTTAGCTCAGTGTTTGTTAGCAAGATAAGTCAAGAACCACAGGACATATTTTTATCAAACTTACAGAAAGTAATCACTGTACGGACATTTACAACTGACTAGCTTTATGAGATGTTTGAGATCAAATTTGATGTTTTATGGGCATAAACGTGTCACGGCTAGCTTAGGTTTTTTTCCGTGTATATTTTAGCAAATAGCTCATAAACCACTCGGCAGATTTTCTTTAAACTTACAGAAAGTAATTATTTGGTGTTCATTTACAAACTGTTAGCTGTTGGAGTTGTTTGAGCTAAAATTAGATTTATTTATAATTTATTTTCGCAGCGCGCGCGACCGTTTGGAAGACGTCAAAGCGAAACAATTTAAATCCAGCAGATTTGACCATTACATGAATTTATTAAGGAACGGTTAAGCTCAGAAACACTTTTGCTATAATTTTCAGCAGACAAATAATTGTTTTTACCGTATTAATCTTGTTAAAAGTCCTTCCGTGCATGCTTCTGTGGCTGCCATTTTCAGCAGGGCAAATGAGGCGCTGACGCGTCGCGTTGCGGTGGCGCATAATAGATGCGACTTAACTGAAGGTGCGACATGTTTATGGATTTTTCCAATTTATTGCCGATAATTGGACAAAGTGACTTATAGAAAGGTGAGACTTATCAGGCGGAAAATATGGTAGAACCGCTGCTCCTCTACATCAAAAGGAGCCATTTGAGGTGGTTCAGGCATCTGGTAAGGATGCACCCTGGGCATCTCCCTAGGGAGGTGCTTCAGGCATGTGTGACAGGAAGGAGACCCCGGGAAGACCCAGGACACGATGGAGAGACTAGTCTCTCCATCGTGTCCTGGGAACATCTTGAAGTCCTCCCAGAAGAGCTGAAAGAGGTGGCTGTGGAAAGAGATGTCAGGACCTCCCTGCTCAAGCTGTTGCCCCTGCGACCTGACTCCAAAACAATTGGATGGATGTGCGTGTTTTTTATTTTTATTAACGCAGTGTGTAAATTTACATACTGTCTTTAATGATTATTCAATTCTACAGGCAATAGTTATTATGGTGAGTTTTGGACCATTTTTGGATTTAATTAATTCCCCAAAGTTCAAGGTTATGTATTGTCATTCGCATCACATGTGGTACATGAGGTGGAACGAAATTGTGTACTCAAGGTCCCAGTTACTCCCCAAAATAGCAAAATACAAAGTATTTTAACAAGTATACAAGGATCCAAGTTATACGCTAAACACTAATAATGTAAAGTAATATGCAATAATGGTCAATAATGGTCAATCATGTCGTCTGGACAGTTTCTGACGTTTCGCCCTCTATCCCGGGGGGGGCAAAACGTCTTTCCACAAAAAAAAAAGAAACTGTCCAGATGACCTGACTGACCATTAATGGATTTTGTCCTGGATGATTCAGCATGAACTTTGATGTAAAGGAATATGGTTTATTAAAAAAAGAGCCTGAATAGTCTAAAGGTGGTGTGACATGATTTTGGAACTATGCATAAAGTGGCACAACATACTGTATATATGTTGTATCATTCAACTATGTTCGGTTTTACAAGCAAAATGATAAATCAATGAAAATTTGTTTCAAAAGTGATTGTAAAATTGGCGCCGTGTTTCGTCACGGGACATCCGGGTACCGGTACTTATGCATGTGACGTCTGTGACGTAGGGACTAGAACTTCAGTCTGCAGGCTGCTATTAGCACGCAGTGTCATTGTGTTCAAGATCGCCTTTTTTTGTGTGTATAACTTGAAAAATGCCGGTACGTTGTGCCGCATTTGGGTGTTCTAACATTGCCAGTGAACAAGTGAGCCTTTTCATTTTCCCAAAAGATGAAATACTTTGTCAAGAATGGACAAAACAAAGCTGTCCCCCTCGGAGCTTCTGAACGGTAAGGCTCAAATAAATACGGGTGCAGACCTTTATTAGAACCAGCCATTTCCTGTTCATCACTCGAACTAACTTCGGCTTCCCAAACTGAAGACAAATCGCTCAAATCTTCAATTAAATTGCTTAATTCCTCGGTCTATATATTCACTGCTATTTGTTATTTACAAGGTGCGTTCTAGCCATTGCGTCAAAAAATGCGTCGGCGTTTGACCCATCCTTTCTCCACCCGAAAACTGCTACGCACTGCAGAGAACTATTTTATTAAAAAATACTTTTATATATTAATTATTCGACGCATCTGTGTACAAAAAAAAAATCAAAGCTGAGTATATATTGTGCCACTTTATGCATAGTTCCAAAATCATGTCACACCACCTTTAAAATAATTTAAAAACATGAAATCTTTTCCAAACATGTACATATATTGCTGTATTTTTTGATTTGTCAGTGATAATTTTTATTATTATTGATTGTTTGGCACCTCCTATGAAGACCCTCATATTAGGCACGGGCAATCAATCCACTTCCCTACTGACCGACGTACTTACTGCACATGCGCCTCGCCGTGCATGCATCCCTGTTCAAGACTCACCAAGAGAACAGCATCGATGGAATCCCTCTGTGCAATCGCCCACACGCCGACTGCTAAAACACCGAAGTTCCCCCATGCATAGGATACGGGGAGACCAACCATGCACCCCCTGGAGAAACGACAGTTCACAAAAGACAGGCTCTCACCCTCAAGGAGTCACATCTGATTGCATGCAAAGTCGCTCCAGTACGTGCAGGTGAAAACAAAACTCGGAGTCGAGAGAGCGAGTAGACGAGACGAGAGAAATTCCTCAGGTGAGTGAAGAAAAAAACTGTTCAGACTCACCAAACAGTGAGCAGCCAGTGAACCAGCACTATGGCCTGGAAGACAGGACAGCATTAGGATTCTATTTTAAAAAATACAATACGTTATGAACATTATCATCTTTAATTAGTAGGAAAACATGTTTAGAAACAACAACAATGCACACTTTGTTCAGTCTTCAGTAAATGATCTAACACAGGGGTCTGCAACCTTTACAACCAAAAGACCCATTTTATGCCTTTGTGCACTAAATTAAAAGTGTTCAGAGCCGCAACAACATGCTACAACTGTGGTTCTCAACTGGTGGCCCATGGGCCACTTTAGGTTTGTTGGAAGGAGCTTTTGTGGCCATGCACTAGGGGTGACATTATAAATATAAAACAACTAATAATTAATATTTTGACAATTTTAGACAAATGAAAAGACCAGATTCTTTTAAAGAGAGTTTTTTTTTTTAATTAATACAAGCTATGAACTATGCAGACCTAGGTAATATTTTTAATTGTGGAAAAATAAATTAAATATAGAAATAAAGCATAAAGTTAAAGTGGGTATGCTTTACTCCTTTTTCCAGTATTTAAATATTTGCAAAATAAATGACAGGAAAATGTCTTAAACTACCGGTAATACTTTTTTGTTGGTGGCATAACAACAAATAAAATTTAGTTTTTGGTCAAAGCTTGAAAGAGCCGCTGTGGAGGAACCAAAGAGCCGCATGTGGCTCTAGAGCCGCAGGTTACAGACCCCTGATCTAACATGACAATAATTCCAGGACTAAATGGACAACAATCTGATGCATCTTGATAGTTTCAGGTGTGACATGTTGGAATGTGCCCAAGAGAATAAACCTGAAAACATTTAGAAAGGATTATTTATTTTATTTTATTATGACAGGTATGGATGTACAGTAATTAAAATCATATCTCCAGCAGAAGAGTAAAACAAGAATAGACGCCAAAACAAAACTTTAAACCATCAGAAATAAATGGCAGGACAACATGTTGATGTTTCTTCAGCAGAACCAGTGCAAAGCTTTCATTTCTCAGTAGCTTCACACTTTTCTTGCACAACAGAAACAGTTGCAGAGTGTTGTCAGAGGAAGGCGGTTTACACACACACCCACCCACACACACACACAAAGTCTGAATGTTGTTCAAGTGAAACCCTGTCCAAACACAAACTACAATCTTTAGCAGATGTTAAAGCCACAGGCTCACCTTCAGGTTTATGGCAGGGATCTCCATCTTGAGGCTGTTTGGTCAAAGCTGCTCCTCCTTGATCCGACTAGTGTTTCAACTTGTTGAAAGGCCTCATGAAAAATGCCACACTTGTTCCTCTTCCACAAACTTCTGCACAAACCCCTCCTCCTCCGTTTGAACTGAACCTGCAAACACAAACCATGTGACAGCAGCTGACTGCCTCCCATGTGACTCCCCTTCCTCCCACACTCAGGAGGGTCAGTCCCAGCTCCAGCTGCTGCTTCTGACTCAGCTTCACCACCCAGGGTCTGCAGTGTATGGAAGCAGGAATAGTTCATATTTAAAATTAAAATGGATTAATGGAAATGCTTTTTAGTTTCAAAATAAAGCTGCATGTTTTGACGCGTAAATAAAATTTAAAATGAATAATCCAACTAAAAAGCATTTCTATTAATCCATTTTAATTTTAAATATGAACCATTTCTGCTTCCATATTCCTGCTTCCATTGCAGTGGAGTCTGTTCGTTTTCCTTTGAGAGCTGAAGTCTCTGCTGAAGAAGCTGAAAATGACTTATCAAGTTTAAAAACAGCAGAAGACTAAATAAAACCTAAAAGGAGCAAAACACGAGCTAAACGAAGCTGATCTGAGATCTGAGATAGGTTTAAAAACAGCAGAAGACTAATCAAAAAAACTTTTAATAAAAAAAAGCAAAAAAAAAAGATAAAAGATGCCGAAGACTAGAAACAAAAAAGCAAGATAGTAGCTAAAAGTTAAAAGAAGGAGACGCCAAATTTAAAAGAGCAACACAATAGCTAAAAGTCGAAAGTAGCAATGTAACAAAACTAGCTGAAGTAGCAAAACAGCTTGCTAGAAAATAAAAGCACACAAAAAGCTAGCTAAAAGCTAAAAGTAATGAAAGGCTAGCTAATAGCTAAATGTAATGAAAAGCTAAAAGTAATGAAAATATAGCTAAAAGTAAAGCAAGGATAGCTAAAAGTAATAAAAGGATAGCTAAAAGTAACAAAAAGCTAAGACTAGCTAAAAGTAATGAAAGGCTAATGCTACGTTCACACCGAACGCGTTTTGAGCGGCCAAAAAGCGCGAAACGCCTCAAGGTGGACGCACTGGTGTTCAGACCGGGAAGCAGCAGCGGCGGTGGCGGCGGGGTGTGGGAGGAGTTAACAATTCAAAACTTACCCGATATCCCGACTTCCTCACTGACACTCCGCCAGGCAAGGCCCTTTTTATTTCGGTCTCTGTACAACACACAGCAACGATGAGTTTCTCCTCCATACTTGAACACAAATTTGTGGGTTGTTTCTGTGTCTCACAAACAATACGTCACACTTGCGCAACATCCGTCCCCTCGTTACCGTATCACATAGCTGACCATTAACATGGTTGTCAAGATGCGTTGAGCGGCGAAAGTTCAGCTTTTTCAACTCGAGCGGCGGCGGCGGCTGCCGCGGGCACCGCATGCACGGAAAACGCTCTGCCGCCCCTTCCGCGCCGCTCAAAATGGACATGACGCGACGCACGACCCCTAGAGGCGTGTCCCCCATTGACTTTGCATGTAAACCGGCCGCTCCTGCAGCTCAAAACGTGTTCGGTGTGAATGTACCATAAGACCTGAAAGTAATGAAAAGCTAGCTAAGAGCTGACAGTAATGAAAGGCTAGCTAAAAGTAATGAAAGTCTAGCTAAATGTAAAGAGACTAGCTAAAATTAATGAAAGTTAGATAAATGTTGCAAGTAATGAAAGAGCTAAAAGCAATGAAAGGCTAGCTAAAATTAATGATTTGATTTTGTACATCTACCTTGTGGTGTTTTGCTAGTTTTTGATACTTTGCATTTCACTTTGTATTTCTCTCTTATGTTTTTCTGTTGTTTGTTGTTTAAGGAAATTCTACCATTGCTGTTCATATTCTTTAGTTTATAGCAGGTCGTTTTGTAAATGAGCCCACGAGGCTCAATGAGATGTACCTGACTAAATACTGTAAAGGTTGAATGAATGAAAGTTAGATAAATGTTGCAAGTAATGAAAGAGCTAAAAGTAATGAAAGGCTAGCTAAAAGTAATGGAAGTTAAATAAATGTCGAAAGCAATGAAAGGGTATAGCTAATAGCTAAAAGTAATGAAAAGCTAGCGAAGAGCTGACAGTAATGAAAGGCTAGCTAAAAGCTAAAAGTAATGAAAGGCTAGCTAAATGTAACGAAAGGCTAGCTAAAATTAATGAAAGTTAGATAAATGTTGCAAGTAATGAAAGAGCTAAAAGCAACGAAAGGCTAGCTAAAAGTACTGAAAGGCTAGCTAAAAGTAATGGAAGTTAAATAAATGTCAAAAGCAATATACTGTAGCTAATAGCTAAAAGTAATGAAAAGCTAAAAGTAATGAAAGGCTAGCTAAAAGTAATGAAAGGCCAGCTAAATGTAAATAGCCTGGTTGATACCAGACCCATGTCCTTCACTTCGCTTTGGACCAGCAGTGAAGGGAAATGAGAATTGAGCGGAGCTGCGTAGGAATGGCGAGGGCCAGGCTAAAATGTAAAGAAAGTCTAGCTAAAATTAATGAAAGTTAAATGTTGCAAGTAATGAAAGAGCTAAAAGCAATGAAAGGCTAGCTAAAAGCTAAAAGTACTGAAAGGTTAGCTAAAAGTAATGAAAGTTAGATAAATGTTGAAAGTAATGAAAGTCTAGCTAATAACTAAAAGAAATGAAAAGCTAAAAGTAATGAAAAGTTATAGCTAAAAGCTGAAAGTAAAGAAAGGTTAGTTAATAGCTAAAAAATAATGAAAGGCTATAGCTAATAGCTAAAAGTAACAAAAAGCTGAAAGTAATGAAAGAATAGCTAAAAGCTAAAAGTACTGAAATGCTAGCTAAAAGTAATGAAAGTTAAATGTTGAAAGTAATGAAAGGCTAGCTAATAGCTAAAAGTAATGAAATGCAAAAAGTAATGAAAAACTACGGTAGCTAGCTGAAAGTAAAGAAAGGTTAGTTAAAGCTAGGGTCTGCGATATTTGAACACTCTTGAACACTCTGGGACTTCGAAATATTTTCAGCGCAGAAAAGCATTCTGCTCCCTCCCCTCAGAGCCATATATGGCACAGTCCGTGCTCTGCAGCTGAACTTGGGATCTTCTCCGCCCCCTGCTGTGTGTCTGCTCAGAGCCGCTGCGATATTCTGTGTTTATGGTAATAAAACCTTCTAATAAAATAAAATAAAACCATGGAGCGCTAGTCCTACAACACAAAATCCAGCAGAAATCATCAGAGGTTCACGAAGCAACGTTTGGACATGATTTAATTCGCTCGTGACTTCCTCATGTCTCAGCGCTGGTCTGGAATGTGTGGAATGCTCCACCTCCTCCTGTCTCTGCGCTCCGAAGTTCTGTGTTTATATGATAATATAACTGTTTAAAAAATTTAATAAAACCATGAATCACTCATCTAACAACACAAAATCCAGCAGAAATCATCAGAGGTTCACGAAGCAACGTTGGACATGTTTTAATTCGCTCGTGAGTCGTGACAAATCCATTTCCTCATTCCTGTCAGTGCAGGATGAAGCGATCACTTGGCTTTTGGCAAAAAAACTAAATAAAAGTCCAGCTCTGGGATAAAGAAGGGATATTTAATACATTTTGTGTCACATAAAAAACAGTCCTGCATCGCTTTGCAATCCTTTGAATGAGAACGAGCTGCGGCTGGGACAGGTGGGGGCGTGGGTTGGGGCGTGACAAACAACTCTGTTTTTATTGGCTGTCAGTGTCCTGGTCACTCTGTGTTTTCAGTGTTTTTATAAATGCTGATAGAGAAGCAAGGGGACTATAGTTTTTTTCAGAGATTACTTTGTCTAACATCAGTTTGTCAGTAGATAGTGACTGAGTGAAGAAATATGTTAAAAATATATTGTTAGAAAAGTTAGACTACATTACAATCTTACATACCCCAGCTTTAATAGCTAATAATAATCAAAGGCTATAGCTAGCTAAAAGTAACAAAAAGCTAAAAGTAATGAAAGACTAGCTAAAAGCTAAAAGTAATGAAAGGTTGGCTAAATTCAAAGTAGCAGTAAAAGTTGCACAAAAAAATGTATCTTGCTCTCGGTGAAGGCGGACGCTTTCCCCTCCTGTTCCTCCCCTGCTCTGGTCATGCTGGGGTTTTTTGAGGTATGATTTTTTTTTTGTAACCTCCTCTTCCCTCGTGTTCCCCTTTTTCTAATCTAATGAAAAAGGAAGCGCCTCTCAGTGAGGCTGCAGCCTCCGACACCCCGTCTACCCTGTCTGTTGCTTGTTTGTTTGTTTTGTTTGTGTTTCTTAGGATGGGCTGTACTGAAATATATTTTCATTGTGCTTCTGTGCAATGAAGCTGATTCTGAAGTCATAGCACATGGCATGAACAGGTGAATGTTTCCAAATATGAATGGCTGGATTGAGTACAGGAAACCCTCGAGGTACGACACCTGCGACCTACGGCAACTCAGACTTACGATTTTATCATATTTAATAAAAATATGATTAAAAAAAATATATATATATATATATTTTTTTTTTGTGTGTGTTTAAAAGTTATTAATTTCATGTGTATAGCACTTTGTTGCAGCTGTGGTTGTTTTAAATGGCTTTATAAATAAAGTATAATTATTAATTTTACGTTTTGATTAGAAATTTATCGTATTTACGCAACTTCCGGTTTCCGCTCGCCACTTCCGGTCGCCATTTTACAACTGTACTGCAGTCAATGGAGCTCCAGAGGCTACTGTCAGCTGGCTCCGTGTGCCCGATCAGGGTTGCCTCATACGGATAAATTAGCTGGAAACACTCGGTCAACTCTGTGGACGATTTATTGTAAGAAATATGATAAAGACAGGAAGGCACTGGAAAGGGTAATGGGGAGTTCGGTGACAATGGTTACTTTATTGAAGAAAAATCAGTCACAGGATATAACTAAAGCACTTGTTAAATATTTGAAAGTTACAAAATTAGCTGACAGGATTTAGTTGTTTTTTTTTGAAAGTACATAGACTCTTGAATTACATCTCCGTCCGGTTGATGGCGGTAATACACCGAGTTTGTAAACTGCCAGAAAACACCATCGAAGAAGAAGAAGAAGAACTCTGTGGACGTCTCAGGTCCGGAGGAGCAGCCGCGGATCGCCCCGCGATCGGCAGCCACAACGCCGCCCGACATGCTAACGACAGCAGCTAACAAAGCAGCTAACACAGGCGAAGACACCGAGCCGACATGCCGCGGAGGGGCCATCTGCGGCCGGGAGCTCGCCGCAAATGTCCGCCTGGCAGTCGGGGCCACCGGCTCAAAGTAAGACATTATATTTTTTATTTATTGTACAGTACAGTATTCATTTACTGTGCAGTTCTGTGCGTGTTTATGGCCTTAGTATGTCTGCTTGTTCAGTCTCATGCCATTAAATATGTGTGCGGCGCTCCGTTAGCGGTATAGCCGCGACCTATGTCAGAAACGCGGACCTACGATAGGCATGTGTTTTTGGTCCGCGAGGTACGACAACATCGACCTAAGTCACACACGTAGGTCCCAATCCCTGACGTACCTCGAGGGTTTGCTGTATGCTGAAGCAGCTGGATTCAGAAAACACAAAAATAAAAATAAAAACAGGTAAACAACAGTGTGATGTTGATTGTGATGTTTAGAGAAGAAAGAAAAGCATGCAGCTTTGATACAGATGCCAGCAAACTGTGCTCTGAGTTTAAACTGTAAAGAGCTGCCTTGGTAGCTTTAAAAAGACTAAATTAATTAGTTGACTTGACGTTGATGGTTTATATTTCGTTATAGTCTGATCTGATCTTGTTCTGCTTTTTTTATTTTTTATTCACAATTTAGGGTTTTGTAATAGATACTGTATTGTCACAATAACCAGTGTCAAAACAGAGCTGGAATGTTCAAAAAGCACCCATCTGTGCTCTGGGGAAACAAGATGGATCGAACTGACTTTTTATTATAAATGCAGCTCAGGTGAGCTTATTAGTAACTCAGACATGATGTGAGTCTAAAAAAAGGAAGTACCGGTAATCGTTTTGTGGAGACAAAATAAAACAGGAAGTAGAACTTGTTTCAAGGTCTTATATGGTGGACTCTGAAAAAGTCCTGCTCTTAGCTGTTGGACTTTACAGCCAACTTTTTTTTTTGTCTGTCCAGATTACTGTGACTGCTGCCTGCAGGTAAGACTCTGAACAAGCACCCCACATAACCCCAAATAAAAAATAATTAATAACAACTTTTATTTGCAATTTTTTATCTGAAATATTGAATCCATCAAGAACAACTTCACCAAAGAAGGTTGAAGGTTTTGTTATTTTTCCACTTTGTTCCCGACTTCCTCCACAATGCTCCTCCACAAACACAGATCACAACAGCTGGGGAAACGTTATTGATGAGTCTTGAATGAAAGCTGCAGAACTTCTACTCAGTCAGATGTTTTCCTTTTTTGTTTTCATTTAAATAATTTGTATTACCAAGAATGAGGTTTTCTGTTTTGTACGCACAACAAACCAGGGGCCCAACATTGGTCCGATCTGTGATTACAATATCAAATTTTTGGTGGATGTGTGTTCACAGTTAACCTTTGACCTCAAAATTATTCATGTGGATGGAAGGAGCAGACCTTTAAAATGCTAATGCAATGCTCGCTCCCGTTTACTTTTTAAAATAATGACTCAGTTCTTTGCACCTGATCCATCGTATAACCTTAAACATGGCAGATGGTCACTGTAGCAGCATGCGTGACCTTTGAACCCACTTCCCTCTTTGACCAAATCTGTGGTGTTAAATGTGAACTTAATAGGTTTTGATGCAAAAATGATTAAATATACAAAAAATTAGTTAAATGAC
>JBBPBX010003825.1:39294-65554 GCA_038048925.1 Garcialebias charrua | reverse complement strand
TATATATATATATATATAACTGAGGTGCACAATTTTGTAAAAATAAATACACTTGTTCTGTCATGCTGACTGTCTAGTAGAAAACAAAACCCATCATTTGGGTAAAGATTTATAAAATTATGAAATAGCCAGTGTATGCCCCTCCTATTGTTGTGGAAATGAGATGGCAAGCTGTCAGTTATGTTAATGAATAATGACAGTGAGCGTAAGACGTGGTGAGAGGAGTTGTTCTTTTGATACCAGCAGTGAGAAGCAAATAAATATTGTTAGCGTAGACAGGATGATTTATCAAAAGAAAATAAAGAAAAAAATACTGGTAAACAGCTTTCAGCTAATATGCATTTTTCTCATTATTTTTAGATTTGTCGTCTGTAATGTGTGTGTCTTTTAGAATATCAGAATCTTAAATAATAAACCTGACAGGTCTGCTCTTTTTAAGTATATTTGGCATGTTACATGATAGGCAGTAGTTTGACTTCTCTGGTCTTGCAAGTATTCTCAGTTTTTAGCACCACAGATTGATACAATTAGAAATAAATTATTAAATGGGATTCTTCCTCAAAAAGACGAACTGTATTAAAAATGAGTTTGGAAAAACTCCAGACTTGAATAGAGAATCAATAATGCTAGTATGAACTATGAAAGCTTTCAGCTTTCAAACACTTCCTCAATCCTGCAGGAGTTGTATTCACCGATTCATTTGTACGATTTTGAATGATACCTTTTGGCACTTAGAGTAAAAAAAAAAAAAGTCAAATAAATTGAAATGGTAACATCTGTCTGTCTAGGGAAAAAAATATGAAAAAGCGGTGCATCCTATGTCAATTTTAGGTAATTTAGCATTACCAGAACCCAGAACTGAACACTGAAAGGCCAGGAGACAAGAATAAAACATAGGTGAGTTTATTTACAGATTTCAGGAAAGACAGTGGACCAGGCAATCTGCAAAGAGGAACGACTGGTGAGTACCGGTTTTATTCTTGAAGTGTTGACTTAATCCTTATCCTAATAATGAGAAATAATCCTTACTTTGATTTCAGATTTTAGGCTTTGAGGGAGGCTCAGATGCTCAGGGGAACAATCAGGATCCAGAAGTGACTGGAGCAGGTATTGAGATGTCAGGAATGGACAGGCAGGTGCAAAGTCTGAAAAGTAATTTGTCCAACAGGACTGGTGCTCAGAGTTTGTCAGAGGAATCCAAGAGTTAGAATAAGGAACCTGGAGACAAGGAGATCATAGCCAGTTTGTAAGGAGAACAGGCGTAAGGTAAATAACTGAACAATCAGAGTTTTTCAGGTGTTGTTAGTTTAGTCACAATTGTGACTCAACACTTCATCAGTGAACTGAAGTCAGTCAAGGCCTTAAGAAGGGTAGAGCAGATAAGGTGATTGGAATCATGTTGTGGATCTTCTCTCTGGCAGTCCCTGCAAATGCAGTGAAATAATGATCAACACAAGGCATTTGTACCACAGATCCTTACAACTAGAGATGGACCAATCCACTTTTTTTTTACTTCCAATTCAATCCAATACCTAAATCTGGATATCAGCTGATACCTTTCTGACAGTGCTGGGCAACGCTAATTAAAAAATTAGTTCCACAATTTCTAAAACGCTTATTAATTTTTTTAGGTCCACAATTTCAAAAGCACAAATGTCTTATGAAAATTAGGGGAAGCTAATCTAATCCGCTATTTATATATTTATATATTATATATATATATATTTATATATAGCCGGCAGCGTTATCAATATTTGCACTACACTGCCAACTGAAAAGTAACAAAAATGATCCTAAAAGGATGAAATTACAAAAATCAAAGGATTTATTTAATACTTTACGTACATATATTCTATTCGGCCACGAAATTAACAAAAAATAGAATGATCTTTTAATCCCTAAAACCACGTTTAAATCTCAAATACACAGGTGTGTCGCCACCGCATTTATACATAAAAGTAACCCAAATACATGAAACTAACGACTCACCGTCGAATGGTCGACACAAAACACACAATAAAATCATCCGGCCACGTTAATTTGGCTTGAAACAGCGGGGTTCTCTGCGGATTTATCCAAGTACCCAGCACAAACAGTAGCCACAGAATTAGCCCCTGAGTTCACCTCTAACCCGGAAGATGTCAAGATGGAATAGTCCATTTTTAGTAGGGGGATAAAGAAATCGACCGTTTTTTTAATTGCGTATTTAATGATCGTTTTCATCGTAACTATAATTATTTTTATGTTAAATGTACATTAACAAGCAGGATCAATGTTAGGGATGTAGGTGACTGGCAGGGGGGCGGCGGGGCCGGGGCCCCTGCTGAAATGGGATCCCCAGGCACATGGTAGATCCGAGTCTGTTCTCAGCTCTGCCCCCCTCCCCCTCACACCCTTCCTCCTCTCTGCTCTTTACGTGGGGAAAAAGGTAAAACAAGCAGCATAAGAGCTTGTAAATAAGTTTATTGGTTTTTACTGATAGATAATTAGTTATTAGCGGTACTGCATTTTAAATAAAAATAGCACAAATCCGCTTATGAATTATAAAAGTTAGTCAATCCACAAAAACGCTGACAAAAAGTTTAGGTCCACTGTAAGCGGATTAGCGCTTTAGCGCTCCCTAGCGTTCATCTGCCCACCACTGCTTTCTGATATCATCATTATTGATTTTATGAGGCTGTAATAATCTCCTCTCTACAGGCAAGTATAATTTGTACAAATATATGCATGCATTTCCAAAAAGGCAACATGAAGTAAGTTTTATTAATGTTGGATAAGTTTCAAAGTTAGAATTAAATCCTGCTAACACAAAACATGTTTTTTTCTTATTCCTAGCTTTAAAGTGGATATTAAAATGATTAAATGACTTTAAGTTCATGGCATAAACCAACACAAACATGTTCATGTTTTTAGTATTTTTCGTCACTTTATAATGTAGCTGTTTTTGTTTCATTTTATACATATAGAATTCTGGAGCTGCAGAGCACACCTGTCTCAAAACCGCACATATTAAATATAAGATATTTCAAAAGTGTGTACTTAAATAAGATGCCCCGGTTCTTTAGCCGTGGGTAAGTCATTCATCATCATTGTGCCCAGCCAGCTCCGACAGTGGGCTGCCTTTTTGTTGTAGTACAAGAATCAGCCACTTGATGGTATTCACAGACTTGCATGCTTTCAACATATGCTAAATTAAATTTAACTTAATTTTAATTTTACCCAGAAGTCTTATCAAGTTCATGTGACCAGAAGTCAAATAGTACCAGTAAAATATGGTAAAGATTCATTAAATTAGTACCATTGAGCTATACTGATTTATATTTCCTTTAATTTATCACTGAGCACAATCTCCTGCCAAAAAAAAAAAAATCTTTGAATTTTAAATTTCCTAGGAATTCTGTCAGGGAGGACAGAGCCTCAGGTGTTACTGAGGGGGGCATCAGAATTTTTACAAGGGCATCAAATTCAACGATTTGGTTTGTAAAAATACCTTTAGTCTGTTTTGCTCTTTGTCTTCCTTGTTATTTGCCATAGCAGATTTTTGTTTTTGTTTGTTTGTTTAGTGCTAGAGGAGAAGAAAATGTCTCTGCAAGTTTTTGATTTATGAGAACTGAATTTTGACTAAAGTAGTATGTTCTCTGACCATGTCAGGTTTTGACATAGGCCACCTACCTCTCTGGTTGTTCAAATATACTAGAATTTTTAAAACTATGTCTTCAAATATATATATATATATTTTTTTCATTTTACCATGACAACTTTGATTAAATAAATCAAACAATACATATTTTGCTTTAAGTTTTAACCTAATCAATTCAGCATTTTTTGGTTTTTACTGATTCAGAAATAACCATCCAAATCCAGGGTTCTGATTCATCGTGAATAAATTATTTTGATTTAAAGCAACACATTGCATGCTAGACAAGAAAGTTAATTCTCAATAGTCCAGGTATCAAATCCGCTCATTCTCAATCAGTTCATCTGGACAGTTTCTTTTTAGCAGAAACGTTTCACCCTCACTCCAGAGGGCTTCCTCAGTCAGAGTAGTCCAAAGCACACTGAAGTTAACCCACCAAGTAAGCAACTTATGTGGACCAACCAGTTTGCTGTAGCCAAGATGGTTTCTGGGGGTGTGTCCCTCGTCGACTCCTCCCAGGCAGGCAGACATGTCCAAAGTGGTTCAAGACAAGAAAGTTAATTCTCAATAGTCCAGGTATCAAATCCGCTCATTCTCAATCAGTTCATCTGGACAGTTTCTTTTTTATATTTGCAACATTGCATGCTGTTGACTGATTAATGATTACTAGTGTTATCATCTTTTAAGGGTCAACCCATCCTCCCTGAAGAGCTTGTGAATGGTGTCGGCACTAATGATTTCCCAGGGGCTTGCATCAATCCATGTTATACATGTATTCAAATGTTGCTCTCTCAGATAATCTCCTGCACTCATAGCAAGGCTTTGCACTATCAGGATGATTTTATAGCTTTGGTTTCGGACATCTTTATCGCTGCTTGCCTCATGTCTGAATTAATCAGATGTTTAAAATGATGCATTTATAAAATAGTCTGTTTTCGTCAATACATGTGTGTTAATGTGTAGGTTGAGAAGACATCAGTGGTGTAAAACTGCAGCAAGGTAGACATATGTGGAGGTCTGCTCTGTTTTTTAACCAGCAGGTGGACGTAAAATATAATAAATCTGCCGACCTCAAAAAATGTCACATGCAAACCTTTTTGCCCCAAACGTTTTTCTTCCATCAATGTTCAATTTAGTCTTCAGGCACCTTTTTTGTCCTTCATGTTTTGGACTTTTCCCCATCTTCAACACACCTGATTTCATGATTTAATTACTTTTTTAATATGCCATCATATCAGTTCAAAATGACCCTCTCATTTAAATCAAGTGTGTTGGAGCAGGGGAATATCGAAACATGCATGAATGTGGGCCCTGTGGCTAGAGTTGGGAACCACTATTCAAAGAAACTGTGGAACTTGTAAAATTGTAACAATCTTGTCTTTCATTTTAAAATTAACTTTTTCAATGTATTTGTTTTGCAGCAGGACCCAAGTTACTCCTCATTCCAAGGTTTCTTACAAGGGATGATCTCTAAACTTACTGCAGAAGCTTATATTGCTTGTAGTTTGACCTTCTGCCACTACTTGCTGAGAAAATGAGTCATCACACATTTAACTGACTTGTTATATGAAAAATAAACAGAAAATCCTTGGACTCACCTATTCCCTGTTTTCAAAAGCACTGTTCAAATTTATTCAAACTTCAATTTCCCATTTTCTAACATTACATCAAGGAAACGGTTAAATTTGGATCCCACAATTAGTGATGGATTCTAAACAAACTAATACATGAGGGGAAAAAAAATATATATATATACCGGTATATATTATGTTTCAGTATATTACACCCCCCTGTTATGATCCAGCGTGGTGTGGGAGGGGGTGAGTCCAAATGGTGCAGACGGACACTCAGAGACACGAGTAAAAAGTCAAAAATATTTAATAACAAAAACTCAAAAGCTCAACTGTGGCTTAATACAAAAACTTCAAAATGACGAGTTGTACTCACAAAAACCAAGGAGCTGCAAAGACACGACACACCAGGGTAGGAAGACGAATGGCCCGACAAAGACATGCACACAAATGCAAACTTATAAACACAGACTAATTACCTAAATCATACACACCTGAGACAGACAACATAAAAGACAATTACCTAAATCATACACATCTGAGACAGACAACATGCAAGACAAGGTGATGGGCGAAAGGTCGTGGGCGAAAGGAGACGACCACCAGAGGGAGCCACATCCTTACAGTACCTCCCCCTCAAAGACGCTCCCAGGCGTCCCCAAGGAACACCCCCAACAACCAGGCGATGGGCGGAAGGAGGACACAGGGACAGGGGAACAGGACAAGGGACAAAAAGCCAAACACAAAGCAAAAACATACAAAAACCAGAATTAAATAAAGACTAAACCCAGAAAACTAACAAGCGTCAAAACGTAGAAACGTCAACAGACGTAGTGACGTCATCGGACATTGGACGTAGTGACGTCATCGGACGTGGAGACGTCATCGATGTGGGGACCCTCCATTGAAGCGGAGGCGTCGGAAGAGCGAGGACCCACTGCAGCAGTGATGTAACCGGCGCGAGGACCCTCCGAAGACAGTAGAGGCATCACCTGGCGCGGGAAACCCCTGCAGACGTCGAGGCAGAGCGGCGAGAGGACCCTCCGAAGCGAGTAGAGGCGTCGTCAGCGCGTGAACCCCCTGCAGACGCCGAGGCATCAGCGGCGCGAGCACCCACGAAGCAGAGGCGTCCCTAGCGCGGAGACCCTCCGAAGAACAGTAGAGGCGTCATCTTTGGCGCGGGAACCCCCTGGAAGGCGAAGAGGCGAACAGCGGCGCAGGACCTCTGCAGACGGCGAAACCTCAGCAGCGCACTCCGGCACCAGACGGCGAGGAAAAAACAGAACGGGCAGGTGAGAAAAATAAGTCTGAACTGGGTGTGATCCATGTACTGATGAAACAGAGACTTCAGGAGGTGGAAAAACTACGGAGACTGCAGCAGGCATAAGAGCGGCCGTAGGAAACTGCAACTGCAGGGACCACGTTTGTGACGGCTGCTCTCTTCGAGCGGAAACCGTCACCTTCTGCCTCTGGAAGTTCCGCCCGCTGGACTCACTGTTTATGGTCGGGCCATTACTGTTATGATCCAGCGTGGTGTGGGAGGGGGTGAGTCCAAATGGTGCAGACGGACACTCAGAGACACGAGTAAAAAGTCAAAAATATTTAATAACAAAAACTCAAAAGCTCAACTGTGGCTTAATACAAAAACTTCAAAATGACGAGTTGTACTCACAAAAACCAAGGAGCTGCAAAGACACGACACACCAGGGTAGGAAGACGAATGGCCCGACAAAGACATGCACACAAATGCAAACTTATAAACACAGACTAATTACCTAAATCATACACACCTGAGACAGACAACATAAAAGACAATTACCTAAATCATACACATCTGAGACAGACAACATGCAAGACAAGGTGATGGGCGAAAGGTCGTGGGCGAAAGGAGACGACCACCAGAGGGAGCCACATCCTTACAGTACCTCCCCCTCAAAGACGCTCCCAGGCGTCCCCAAGGAACACCCCCAACAACCAGGCGATGGGCGGAAGGAGGACACAGGGACAGGGGAACAGGACAAGGGACAAAAAGCCAAACACAAAGCAAAAACATACAAAAACCAGAATTAAATAAAGACTAAACCCAGAAAACTAACAAGCGTCAAAACGTAGAAACGTCAACAGACGTAGTGACGTCATCGGACATTGGACGTAGTGACGTCATCGGACGTGGAGACGTCATCGATGTGGGGACCCTCCATTGAAGTGGAGGCGTCGGAAGAGCGAGGACCCACTGCAGCAGTGATGTAACCGGCGCGAGGACCCTCCGAAGACAGTAGAGGCATCACCTGGCGCGGGAAACCCCTGCAGACGTCGAGGCAGAGCGGCGAGAGGACCCTCCGAAGCGAGTAGAGGCGTCGTCAGCGCGTGAACCCCCTGCAGACGCCGAGGCATCAGCGGCGCGAGCACCCACGAAGCAGAGGCGTCCCTAGCGCGGAGACCCTCCGAAGAACAGTAGAGGCGTCATCTTTGGCGCGGGAACCCCCTGGAAGGCGAAGAGGCGAACAGCGGCGCAGGACCTCTGCAGACGGCGAAACCTCAGCAGCGCACTCCGGCACCAGACGGCGAGGAAAAAACAGAACGGGCAGGTGAGAAAAATAAGTCTGAACTGGGTGTGATCCATGTACTGATGAAACAGAGACTTCAGGAGGTGGAAAAACTACGGAGACTGCAGCAGGCATAAGAGCGGCCGTAGGAAACTGCAACTGCAGGGACCACGTTTGTGACGGCTGCTCTCTTCGAGCGGAAACCGTCACCTTCTGCCTCTGGAAGTTCCGCCCGCTGGACTCACTGTTTATGGTCGGGCCATTACTGTTATGATCCAGCGTGGTGTGGGAGGGGGTGAGTCCAAATGGTGCAGACGGACACTCAGAGACACGAGTAAAAAGTCAAAAATATTTAATAACAAAAACTCAAAAGCTCAACTGTGGCTTAATACAAAAACTTCAACATGACGAGTTGTACTCACAAAAACCAAGGAGCTGCAAAGACACGACACACCAGGGTAGGAAGACGAATGGCCCGACAAAGACATGCACACAAATGCAAACTTATATACACAGACTAATTACCTAAATCATACACATCTGAGACAGACAACATAAAAGACAATTACCTAAATCATACACATCTGAGACAGACAACATGCAAGACAAGGTGATGGGCGAAAGGTCGTGGGCGAAAGGAGACGACCACCAGAGGGAGCCACATCCTTACAGTACCTCCCCCTCAAAGACGCTCCCAGGCGTCCCCAAGGAACACCCCCAACAACCAGGCGATGGGCGGAAGGAGGACACAGGGACAGGGGAACAGGACAAGGGACAAAAAGCCAAACACAAAGCAAAAACATACAAAAACCAGAATTAAATAAAGACTAAACCCAGAAAACTAACAAGCGTCAAAACGTAGAAACGTCAACAGACGTAGTGACGTCATCGGACATTGGACGTAGTGACGTCATCGGACGTGGAGACGTCATCGATGTGGGGACCCTCCATCGAAGCGGAGGCGTCGGAAGAGCGAGGACCCACTGCAACAGTGATGTAACCGGCGCGAGGACCCTCCGAAGACAGTAGAGGCATCACCTGGCGCGGGAAACCCCTGCAGACGTCGAGGCAGAGCGGCGAGAGGACCCTCCGAAGCGAGTAGAGGCGTCGTCAGCGCGTGAACCCCCTGCAGACGCCGAGGCATCAGCGGCGCGAGCACCCACGAAGCAGAGGCGTCCCTAGCGCGGAGACCCTCCGAAGAACAGTAGAGGCGTCATCTTTGGCGCGGGAACCCCCTGGAAGGCGAAGAGGCGAACAGCGGCGCAGGACCTCTGCAGACGGCGAAACCTCAGCGGCGCACTCCGGCACCAGACGGCGAGGAAAAAACAGAACGGGCAGGTGAGAAAAATAAGTCTGAACTGGGTGTGATCCATGTACTGATGAAACAGAGACTTCAGGAGGTGGAAAAACTACGGAGACTGCAGCAGGCATAAGAGCGGCCGTAGGAAACTGCAACTGCAGGGACCACGTTTGTGACGGCTGCTCTCTTCGAGCGGAAACCGTCACCTTCTGCCTCTGGAAGTTCCGCCCGCTGGACTCACTGTTTATGGTCGGGCCATTACTGTTATGATCCAGCGTGGTGTGGGAGGGGGTGAGTCCAAATGGTGCAGACGGACACTCAGAGACACGAGTAAAAAGTCAAAAATATTTAATAACAAAAACTCAAAAGCTCAACTGTGGCTTAATACAAAAACTTCAACATGACGAGTTGTACTCACAAAAACCAAGGAGCTGCAAAGACACGACACACCAGGGTAGGAAGACGAATGGCCCGACAAAGACATGCACACAAATGCAAACTTATATACACAGACTAATTACCTAAATCATACACACCTGAGACAGACAACATGCAAGACAATTACCTAAATCATACACACCTGAGACAGACAACATGCAAGACAAGGTGATGGGCGACAGGTCGTGGGCGAAAGGAGACAACCACCAGAGGGAGCCACATCCTTACACCCCCCCCCCCAAAAAAAAAGATGGCTTTTAAACATATATTATTCATTCTAAAAATATACACTAGTGTACCATGATTATGTGTTAGCTTTACAAATAAAATATGATATGTATCATATTTGTAGTAGTAACACAGAGGAACTGAGTGTAACAGACGCAAACAACTCAGAATAAGCATAAGTGATTTTTATTTTATTTTACAGTGAATGATTTACAGGAAGCGCTGGGAGGATCTGCGAAGGAGGACAGGTATGTTTTCCAGGTAATGTAGTGGTGAGGTTAGCATTTATAATTTACTCTTCTCACATGTTTCTTGTGGTACGAAGGTGCTGAGATGAGGGTGGATAATCCCAGGTAGGATGGCAGAGATTGATGTGATAAGTCTAGTAGTGGCCAGTACTGTAATGGATTGTAGGCGGGCCAGTTGAAGGCAGGCAGGTGAGCAGAAGAACAGGCCTTAGGAAGAAGACAAGAGGCATCAGTTGTTCCAAGGTTAAGCTCAACTTGGAGGCACAGAGGAAAATGGGTAAGTCCAGGATCAGAACTCAGTTAATATGGACTAGTAAAACATGGAAGAGACTACTAAATCTATATCTTTTTAGGAAACACAAGTAGACTGTTGCAAAATTGGATATTAACTTAATATCCAACGTTCCAGCAGAAAAGAGAAGACTTCAACAGTCCTTTATACTTTTGGAGCTCATCACTGGAAAGGGACACAGCTGCACATTGGCACCACCCAGCCACTCAGGGAGATGCAGATAATTGTTTGATCCTATGGTAGAGCTAAAACAACAACAACAACAAAATAAATAAATAACATTTTTATTTTTTATTTTTATATATACCGGTACTGTATATAAAAAAGTATGACTGTAGTACCACTGTGACACAAAAAGGAAGGAGTGGGTAATGGATGGATGGATGGATGGATGATGGATGGATGGATAGCTTTTTTTGAAGTATCAAACGCCAAACTTAAGACAGGGATGGCTCATAAGGTTTTGAACATGACTTTAGCTCGGTTGGTTTTCTTTGTTTGAGTGTTGTTTTTGATCAGATTCCCAGGAGACTAACAGCTAAATATTAGTCAACAAACATGGTAATCTTTCAGAAGACCGAGTTGTTATGCTCCTCTACAAGCACAGAAACAAAAGAGGCTTGCCAGTTGAAAAGGCTCCAACAACTCTGCTCTTGTGACTTGATTGCCAAAGATTCATAGAAGAATTCTCAACTCCCCAAGGAATTTTTCACACTCCAAAGCTTGAAAGTTTAGGTTTGCTCCGGAGCCTGCATGAAGGCAGCCAGCGAAGGCAGGCTCAGGAGCAAACAACTGGCAGATCAAACCAGACATGGAGGAATAACACCTAGGATTTTTTTGTTATTTATGTTGGAGGCTTTAATTCCTCCTGAATAAACCAAATACAGCGGTATGATGACTGAACAGGGTTTTAAAATGCTTGTTATTGCTTATTTGACACAAATGAGAGACTTGCCACAGCATAACAAAAATTGTGTAATTTTGTTCGCAGAGCAGCTTCGCCACCCCTTCTCGACAAAAAGCCTTTGCCATTTTTTTTCCAGGCTTATGCGCCAAGTATTGTGTGATTGGTCAGACTTTTGTGGGCTTGTTTGTTTATTTGTCTAGCTTTCTTTTTACTGCTGTTTGTTAGAATTTCTGTATTAAACTATTTTAGCTATATTTTCCTCTTTCAGCAATTGAGAATTTACAGCTCAGTTCTAGCTTCTTCAGCAGATTTCAGCAAAATCATTCAGCAAAAAGCATTCAGTTCATTTTCACTGAAATGCAAACTTTTCCAGTTCTACATTGCTTTGAGTAATATTTACCTTGTGTAATGTAACATGATGTTAATGTTGTTTCAAGTATTACCAAACACTACTAACCATTTGTCAAAAACATTAGTTAAAACCTTATCATTACATTTGACAATTATTATTTTTATTATTATTTTTATTATTAAATGTATTCATTTTACATCAATAAAAAAGCAACATTTAAACATACAGTGTACAATATAAAAGACATAAAATGAAAGGAGGCAGAGAGAAGAAATAATCTTATAGTATCTGCCCCTTTTTTCTTCAAAAAACAACAAAAAAAAAAGCAAACTCAAGCCAAACAATTAACTAATGCAATGTTTTTCTAGTAATTGAACAAAAAACTTCATTTTTTGACTAAATACTTACTAATAGAATCGATTTAACTAAAGATTTTTGTATTTTGTTAACAACTTAGATTTAATAATTTTTTTAAACACAAGCATAGATTTAGCGTATTTAAAATCGTTTTCTAAATTGTTCCATAAATCAATTCCCTGTATCGAAACAGTCCGACCTTTCGAATTGGTCCTATACTGAGGTTTTGCAAAAATCTCAGTTCCCTTAAGACTATAACAAGACCTTCTTTTGACAAAAAACTTTTGTCAAAAGAAGATCAAAACAATGAAGAAACAAACAACAAAATATATGTGTATTTTGGTTGTACAACATTCTAACTGATTCTGACTCGCATCTCAAGATTAGTAGTGTGACAAATTAATTAATGCTGGAAAAATAATAGACTACCTGTATGTCCTCATCGTGCAACAGGGTTGAAACACATTCTAAACAAGGTGAGGGGGTTCATGACCCTTAATGTAGATACAATTAAACTGAATTATAGATAAAGAAAATGGGTAAAATTCTTAAGTAAAGTTATTTTTTCTGATTATATCAATGATTTCTTGTTGAGTGGCAGTTGAAAGAACAAGAAGCAAGCAGTAAGCAGACTGTGGAAAGGAACAGTAAATGGTCACAATGCTGCTATAATATCTTAAAACACAGTTTGTATAACTGGATAACTTATGGTTATTAATAACTTGCAGTTTATAGTTAATAAGTTTAAAGCTCATATGTTAAATATTTTATATTTTTATTTTATTTTGTTTGTGTTTTCAGGTTTCCAGGGGCCTCATGTATCAACCGTGCGTGCGCACAAAAACATTGCGCACGTCACTTTCCACGCAAAACCCCGTATGTATCAAAACTGAACTGAACGTGAATATATGCGCATCCAGGTACATATCCACGCAAGCTCCCGAGCAGGCGTACGCACGTTTCTGTGGTTCTTGTTCCTTTGGCGACACTTACAGGTGTTTCAGAGAAACTGAAGCCCCACAGTCTGTGGTTGACTTTAAGAGCGGCTTGAAGACCTTTCTTTTCAACCGAGCATACTTTACTCCTCATGATTCTACTTTTGATCTTAGCTGATACTGTTGTTGATTTTAATTGTTTTATTATTTGTCTTATTGACATTCAAATATGTTGCACCTTGTAGCACTTTGAGATTTCCATTAATGAAAAGTGCGTTATAAATTGAATTCATTATTATTATTATTATTATTATTATTATTATTAACTGTTCATGATGTGAAAATGATTAATATTCCCTCCAAACACACGATTAACAAGTATTACATCCACATGACGCAGTGAAATAAAGGACGCGCAAAGTTGTGCCAAAAATAAATTTAACAGGAACGGATTCATTCAGCCTTACTGGAGGTTATAATAAATAGTGTAACACGCAGAGCATTTATTTAGAAACAGATATAATTTTCCGATCTAGGATATGGCTTATCAGCCGTTTTCAGAAATAATCATTTTTCAGTTTGGCACTGCTGCTGCGCTCTGGGGAGCCGTGCATCACGCGTGCATACAGAAGCAGCGGTCAAACTGTTCCACAGAGGGAGCTGCAGGTCGATCGGGACTGTGCAGTCCAGTCCACACAAAGCCGGATCATGTCCAATGGAATGTCTCATCCATATGATTCCAAAGGCTGAGTGGTCGCGCTTGGAGCGCGCGCGCACCCTCACCGGTGTCGACACGGCAGCTGGAGGTGTTTCATTATCTGCGTTTATTGTAGATTTCTCCAAAATGACACGTGAAAGTACACCTTATATAACTTGTAGGAGAGTAAAAGCTTCACAGACAGACTGCGCACAGGGCTGCGGAGGGCGCAGCGTCTGGAGACGCCAACATCACGTGATGTCATGAAATGTCTCCACCAAGACGCACAGACTCGTTTCTTCACATCATCTACATAAACAAAGATCTATGTTCTAGCAAACATCCAAGTAAGTTCCTCTGTGTTTACAGTAATAATGGTAATAAACTCGTGCGCAAAGTTAATATTTCCACACAGAATGAATGAATGAGCCGGTTCGCGCACCACAGCAGGGTGCGCATACCGACACACAATCACTCGTTCTTTGCATGATGAACACATTTTATTACTATTCTTACTTAGGATGTTTGTCCTCACTCATATTATATTAAATTCATTATTTTCCCGAATCTAGAAATCATTTCTGATCGCGCAGGGATCAAACAAACATGTCCTTCACACATGCAGGAAGTAATTTGCATCTGTTTGGGTGGACGAGGAGGTGGTGGAGTCTGAAGAAGTGTACAAGTAACAGGATGAGGAGAAACTAGTTCTTAATGACACAGCAAGCTGCTCAGTAAAATTGAATTTCTAGTAAAATTCTGATTTTGCAGATTTACAGCTGTAAAGTGTCATTTTTACAGAGCTGATGAAGTCAAACACCACTTGCTGATATTTTTTAAACTCAATTTTTTTTTGATAATCTGTTCATATTAATGTTTCCCCAGAGGTTTTCATATATTTGATAATATGGGATGGTTTTATTTTAATAAAATGTTTTTTTTAACATTCACCAATTTTGTTTTTACTAAAGTACGAGCTGTGAGTTGTAGATGAACGAATGAAATTAAAACAGATACACAAATATTCTCACAAAGAATAACTCAACACTAACAGATAATATAGTGTACTACTGTAACTTTATTTACACATAACTACAGAAACACTTGGTTCATTGTTATCCTTTTTTTTCAAACAATATGTTCATTTGAACTGTCAGAAAAAATATTAAATTCATATTTTCATTGATTCATTTTCATCTCAATGCTCTGGCCAGTTGTAGTATTTCTGCATATTTTGATGTCTTGATGCACAAACGTAGCTTTCTGTAGCATCAGTCCTGGTGTTCTAATGGATTCTGCAGCATCAGTCCTGGTGTTCTACAGATCATGAAGACGTCTCCATCTGTTCTTTAACAATATCAAGGTTTGTTCTCCTCCACCTGGGTCCACTCTTCAGGTGAAGATATTTCTGTGAATTGATGATAAAACACACAGACACACACAGTATATATTATATGCAGTATACTGTATATTAAGACAATGGGTCAAACTAATGTCATGTATTTCCATCATTTTAATGATACACCACTATAACACCAAGTGATGTCCAAATTAAATAGAAAAATAAATATGAAATATTTTCAACATGTTGACTGGATTACATAACAAAGCTGACAAATTGAAGCAACATGATCAGCAGGAGCCTGTGCAAATTGTTTTGTACACAAACTAATAACTAATAATGTTGAATAATTATTAGAAACATTAACTAATATATTACCATTTCAGTGCTGTGGAAACGATTTACATGTTGTAGAATTCCTTCTGCCTCTCAACTTGCAGCTGGTGTAAGTCATCACACACTTGCTCACTTCTTGAAGTGAAAAGTCTCCAAAAACCAGCAGGAGCTGAAAAAAAATTATAACCTGCTGTTTACTTGAAATAACTTTGGCTTCTGTTGTGAAAATAAAACACTTTTTTTGTGCTTAGGGTCATTATCCCCTCTTTAAACGGAACTCTGGTTACTGAAGACATGCAATGGTATTTCTTGTTTACAAGGAAGAGGCTTTCTGGGAGTGGGGGAAGGAAAACAGTCTTTGAAACAAAACTCCTCTTATCAGTTTGAGGCAGGCTTGGGGATGATAATATAGCTGGTGCCTCTTTGTCCTGTCAGTTTTACGACTTTGTAGAATATATGACAGGGGAGAAGTCCACTGAAAGCCACTCTCTGGCTCTGCATGTTTGTTCAGTTAGAAAGTAACAAGAACAGCTCTAAATATGTGTGTAGGGTATGATCTTTAATGTAATTTAATGTCCAGTTACATTAATTGGTCATTTAGTGGTTATTAGAGTGTGCATGTTTATAAGTACTCGGCAATAAATGTACATTTATTTTAGTCATCGATGTGTCTCGATGCCCATCCCCCAGGGGCTTGGGGAGACCCGAGCAAACTGAAAAAAGCAAATGGTATTTCCTGTCTTCTGGCAATAAAGGGGGGACAACAGTCTCTGAAACAAAACCCCCACAGAAGGGTATAAAAAGTTTCCATGATCCAAGAGCAAGGCAGAAGTAAGCGCACGGATCAGGTTGTATGTTCTCCCTGTCCCCCTCTCTCTCCCCCCTCCCTTCTTCTCTCTCTCTCTTTTTCTCTCACTGTCCACGTTTTAAAAACAAATGTAATGGATGAATAGAACAAATGTATTCTGTGACTTTTAACTTATGATTAATTAAACTGGTTTGGAACTTTAAGTGAGCGTCTGTCGAGTGTATCTCTCCTTTCTGTTCCAAAGTGAACCAAAAAACGAATTCTGGGGCGGATAAGAATAAAAGTCAACACTTCTCTGAAGACAAACCGCTAAAATATAAAGTTTTAAATGGCTAAATTGGACAGATGCGTTTGCATCTTCTCCATTGTATACAATGTGCGCAGTTGAGGCAAGTCTGTGTGTGACGTCATAATCGCGTGACGGGAAAATCCGTATTTATCATGTAAAAAAAAAAGGCGCTAATTTTAAACTGTTTTTGAGAGGGATTTTAATTAATTTAACATTGTTTTAGCAAAAACGATCAGAGGTCAATCTTAATATATATATATATATATGTTGTGCCATTTTATGGAAAGTTAAAAGATGATGTCAATGGAGCTTTAATAGTGCAGTTACAGCATGCTGTCTCAGTCCATTACCTGCAGCATTCCCTCAGTGCGGACTGAACTTGGCAAAAATGCCTTTTCCTACTCAGCTCCTGCAACCTGGAACACCTTGCAACAGGAACTGAAGTTGTCCACCTTGATTCCTTTAAGAGGTTTCAAACATTTGATAAAATCAGTACAAATAGAAAAATCAAAGCAAACATGTTCTTGTTTTTAGTACTTCACCCCATTTTACGGCACCGTGATTTATTGTTTTGTACACTTCTCTTATTTTAACTACCCTTTTACTATAGTTTATTATTGTCATTGTTTACTGTTTTGTTGTCTGTACTTTCTATGTTTTGTTTGGAACAGGTCCCTTTTGCAAATTAGTCCCCATGGCTCAATGAGGCTAGCCTGGCTAAATAAAAGTTGAATGAATGAATTAAGTTTTTCTGATAAGCTACAAGTCACAAGATGGCCGCGCTCTGACCGAAAACAGCTTCACGGGCTCCCAGTTCATTTCTAGCTTTTAGTAATTTTAATAGTGATTCTGTACCTGACTCTGCACGTTTTATGCGGGTGAATTATAGCCGAACTGAACTGTTGAGAATCTGAACGGATTTGCCATAGGGCACAGCTGAAATCAGCAACAAACTAAAATCTAAGCTCGGTAGGAGGCGTCTTTTAAAATAATCTACCTTGAAGCTACAGCGGAGGTGCTCCGGCTCACGCTCCGGTGAAAAGAAAAGGAAGCGGTGCTCCCGGCGTCAGAAGAGAGGCAGCCGGGCGGGGATTATGGTGAGACTGCGGGCAGACACTAAAACTGGGAGACCCCCGTTGCCGCCCTTTTTTTCTGTCTAACGTCCGCTCGCTGGACAGCAAAATGGATTTTCTTCGTCTGAGAGTGACAACGTCGGAGGAAATGAAGAAGTGCTCTGTGCTTTGCCTCATGGAAACGTGGATTTCTAAGGAAACGCCAGACTCTGTGTATGGACTGGATGACAGACTCTTTTTTAGAGCGGACCGATGCACCGAGACTACGGGAAAAACATGAGGTTGCGGGGTGTGTGTTTACGTGAGTACGAACTGGTGCACAAATTGTGCTGTTATCAAACGCTTATGCACAACTGCTGTGGAGCTGATGACAGTGAGGTGCCGTCCCCACTACCTTCCCCGCGAGTTCTCAGTGATCCGTATCACAGTAATTTACATCCCTCCTGATGCTAATGCTAATGTCACCCTGGAAGAAAGTCATGACTTTATCAGCTCGTTGCAATGTAAATATCCAGAGGGGCTCTGCATTGTTTTAGGTGACTTCAATCACGTGAATTTAAAGGACTGTCTCCCAAACTTCAACCAACACGTATCCATAGCAACACGTGGGGGTAACACGCTCGACCATGTTTACACAAATGTGAAGGACGCGTACACAGCGAAGCCATGTCCCCCCGCTCGGTTTTTCAGACCATTTATCCATCCTTATGGTCCCAGCCCAACCCCACCCACTGAGACGCTCCAAACCAGAACAAAAGGAAGTCAAATGTTGGCTCCAGAACAGTGGTCCCATGCTGAGAGACTGCTTTGAAAAAACAGAGTGGAATGTTTGCAGGAAGGTTGCTACTGATGGAAGTTCAGTGGATCTCGAACTTTATGTATCCTCAGTTCTGGGTTATATTAGCACATTCTCTGAAAATGTATCAATAAAAAAATATGTTAAATTTTAACCCAACACAAAACCCTGGTTAAACGCAGAGGTTTGCACCTTGCTGGTAGCTAGGAAAGTTGCCCTCAAGTCTGGAGACTCAGAGGAGCTGAGAAAGACCAGGAAATAGCTTGTTGCTGTCATTAAGAGGGCCAAGGCCACATATGCACAGAGGATTGAGGGTCAGTTCACCTCACAAGACCCACGGAGCATGTGGAGGGGCATCAAATGCATAACTGATTATAAAGGCAGGAGCAAACAATGCCCCAAGGACCCATCTCTATCTGATACCCTCAATGAGTTTTATGCTCGCTTTGAAGACCCAAACAGACCAGCCAGCACCAGACTCACCTCACCACCAGATGAAGAGTATCTCAGCGTGACCGTTGCAGAAGTGAGAGGTAGTCTCAGAAGGATCAACCTTCATAAAGCAACTGGACCGGACAACATCCCGAGAAAGTTCTGAAGGAATGTGCGGATCAGCTCTGTGAGGTGCTAGCTGACATCTTCAACACCTCACTTGCCCTGGAGACAATTCCCACCTGCTTGAAGACCGCAACAATCATCCCAGTTCCAAAAAGCTCCACAGTGACTGGTCTGAATGACTATCGGACTTCAGAAGGAACAAACAAACCCACACCCCACTGAACATAAGTGGATCTATGGTGGAAGTGGTCTCCAGCTACAAGTACCTGGGTGTACACATGAATGATAACCTCAGCTGGACCAACAACACCACCAGCCTGATCAAGAAAGGTCATCAGAGACTCTACTTCCTCAGACGGCTGAGACGAACTGGTCTGGGTAGCCCAGTCCTCACCTCCTTCTACAGGTGTGCAGTGGAGAGCATCCTGTGCTCTAGCATCAATGTATGGCATGGAGGCTGCACAGTTGCAGATAGAAAAGCTCTACAGAGAGTGGTAAAGGTTGCACAGAGGTCTGTTGGAGTCAGCCTCCCCCCCATCGCAGACATTTGCACCTACAGATGCAGGAAAAGAGCCACCTGCATCATAAAAGACCCCACTCACCTAGCACACACACTCTTTGCCCCACTCCCCTCAGGACAGAGGTTGAGGAGCATCAAATGTAGAACCACTAGACTGAGGAACAACTTCTACCCTGAGGCTGTTAGACTCATGAATAAATAAATAATAAAAATAATCACTGCAAAATATCATAACATGCTGATGCTGATCTGTTTTCTTGTTGCTGTGTTCATCTGTGACCATCTGCTCATACTGACTCGTGTTCATGCTGCTGTTTGTAATGATGTTTTTCTATTACATTAGGGCTTAGTGTATTTCTAGTTGATGTATTTCTAGTTGATGTTTTTCTTAGTTATATCCTAGATGTTATTACTGTTTTTCTCTTACATTTTGTTGTTGGATGTAACTGGGACCCCGTGTACATAATCTCGTTTCATCACATGTACCACATGCGGTGCAAATGACAATAAAGACTCTCTGACTCTGACTCTGACTCTGACATCTTAGTGAAACAATGCATTGCAATTATTTTGAGCACAAATTATCAGTCATGGATGGATGGATGGATGGATGGATGGATGGATGGATGGATGGATGGATGGATGGATGGATGGATGGTTGGATAGATAGATAGATAGATAGATAGATAGATAGATAGATAGATAGATAGATAGATAGATAGATAGATAGATAGATAGATAGATAGATAGATAGATAGATAGATAGATAGATAGATAGATAGATAGATAGATAGATAGATAGATTTAATGGTTATGTATAGGGTGGATGAGTTCATAAATACTTGGTATAAACAAAGTAAAGTTGGAGATAAAAAAAAACAGAATTATAGAAAACATAAACTTTCTCACGAGAAAGGCCAAGAGAGGAAGTTCCCATTGTTACAAAAGCTGATGAGCCCGTTCTACACTGTTGTCATTGAGTTTGCTACGTGAGGTTTTATAGTCTGGTTTGGTTAAGCTACAAAATTGGACAAAAGAAGATGGACAACCCAGACCTCTGACAAGATTACTTGTGCTCTCCTACTCACCCGGGACTTCTGCTCTTCCAGAACGAGGAAAAAATAAACTGCAGCAAATATATTTTCATACCCCTCTTATTCCGCTCACAACATTTTGATCTGTTGCATTTCAGAAGGCACTTCAGAGCAGTGAGCAATAATACATCTATGTGTATATGCAGTGTATAACACACACACACACACACACACACACACACACACACACACACACACACACACACACACACACACACACACACACAACACACAGATTGTCTTTTGTTGTGATTGATTATACTTCTAATATGGTCTCTCCAAGTGAAATATTTATATCATAATCACATAAATTTAAACTCATGTCTAAACTCCTTCCTGTTTATTTGGAACACCTAGAAATATCACCTCTTCAATATGATTAGATTATCCCGTGCAGCTTTACCTTTGCATAACACAATAAAGATAAATATGCCTGATTTTTTTCTAAACAAACAGGCCTTGTACATTTTGTTAAATTCATATTTTGTGTGTATGTGAGTGTAGTGTTGAGTGTGGGGTATCTTTCTTGTATGTGTGCACTAGAGACTTAATTTACTAAGATTTATTTTAAGTGCATGAGCAGAGTTGGCAATCCTAAAAAGGACGCAGGTGAGATGAGATTTGCTAAAGACCTTGAACACAACGTGCACTGGCCTAAAGGTTGCAAGATATTGTCAGAGGCTGTGGATAAGAGAAATTGTCTCATAAAGCCAAGATGTTGTAGCTGTAAACAGATGCAAAAAAGAAAAGAAAAAATGTTTGAGTAGGCAGGTGTGTTGGCCAGAGGCACACTGACTTTGTGGTGTATCATGCTGGAAAAAAGCATGTACTGGAATTATTTATTTCAGATCTGTGATTAAATTAGACATTTGTTCAGTATATCAACCAGAAAATTACAGAACCCATAACACATCCATTGCACTTGAATATACCTAACACTTGTAATAGGTCAAGGATTCAAGGATTTTTATTGCCATTCACATCACATGTGGTACATTAGGTGGAACAAAACTATGTACACAGTGTCCCAGTTACATCCAACAAAAATACAAATAGTAAAGTTAAACAGTAGTAGTATCTGAGACATGAATTAAGAATATACTATATTCACTAAACCAAGTATTAACATGGTGTTTGATAATTATGACACCAAATGGCAGACCAAAGAAACACGAGGACAAGCAATTACAAAAGTGATATTTTATTTACAAGTGCAGGAACTGGAGTTGGCTGTGGGGAGAGAAGAGGAGAGGTGGTGAATATCCCGAGATCCAGATGATCCTTTAATAATTGTGATAACAGTAGTATTTGTCCTTACTGTTGAAAATGTTTGCAGGTGACGTTAGATAATGGATTCACAGAGGGCGAGGTCCAAAGAAGATGGGGGATCCAGTGGGTAAGTACAGGTTGAATGAAGGGTGATGAAAATGTCCTGAATGAAGTCCTTAGTTATGGATTTGGTGTGCAGGATTGGCAACCAGACGCAACCTAGGAGACGAGTGGGCAAGCAGGACGGAACAGGAGCTGAACAGACGGGCAAAGGCAAACAGGTTAGTGCAGACGAGTCAATAACTAGGAATCTAAGGCTGTCACAACATTACCCAAGGTAATCAATGTTCGAGCGTCGGCTGAACGTCTGGCTGTGGTTTAAATAGAGCAGGAGGTGAAGATCTAGGAGGTAGGTGCAGGTGTAGCTAATCAGGTGATTAGCTGCTGAATGAGGTTGCTGGAGGAGAAGTCAGAACTCCTACAGTACCCCCTCCTCTAACATCGTCTCCTGGCGATTTATTGTCCGGGTGGTCCCTGTAAAAAGAAGAGATAAGGGAGGGGTCCAGAATGAAAGAGCGGGGAACCCACAAACGCTCCTCGGGGCCATAGCCCTCCCAATCGACCAGGTACTGGAGCTGCCGACCTCTGCGACGAACGTCCAGCAGGTACCTGACGGAGTAGACAAGGTTGTTGTCAATGAATCGGGACGAAGGAGGAGGGTTGGCAGGAGGGTGAAGTGAGCTGATGGAGACGGGTTTAATCTGAGAGACATGAAACGTAGGATGGATTCGCAGGGTGGAAGGTAGTTGTAGACAGACTGCTGCAGGATTGATGATTCTGAGAATGGGGAAGGGGCCAATGAACCTAGGAGACAACTTCCGTGGAGTGTCCTTCAATTTAATGTCTCTGGTGGACAACCAAATCTTCTGCCCCACCTGATATGAGGGAGCAAAAGAACGGTGTTGGACGGCAAACCACTTGTTTTGTTCAGCCGTCCTGAGGAGAGCTGCTCTGGTCTGGCGCCAAATCTTGCGACACAGATAGAGATTATGCTGGACAGAGGGAACAGAAATGTCAGTTTCTTGTGAGGGAAACAAGGGTGGAGAGTATCCCAAAGAGGCCTCAAAATGGGACAAACCAGTGGTGGACGAAACTTGAGAATTGTGTACATACTCAACCCAAGGCAGGTGTTGGCTCCAGGTTGTTGGGTTGTGTTCGATAACGCACCTCAATGTGGCCTCCAGCTCTTGGTTATACCTCGCAGTCTGCCCGTTAGACTGAGGGTGACAACCTGATGTCAGGCTGGAGGTGGCTCCCAAGGCTTGACAGAATGCCTTCCAAACTTGAGAGATTAGCTGAGGGCCTTTGTCGGAGACAATGTCAAGAGGTATACCATGCAGACAAAACACATGTTTAACCAGGATCTGGGCCATCTCAGATGTGGAAGGTAGTTTCACTAGGGGTATGAAGTGTGCCGCCTTGGAAAATCGGTCGATGATGATACATACCACAAAGTTACCCTCAGAGACTGGTAATCCAGTGACAAATTCCATGGCTATGTGGGACCATGGACGACCAGGCGTCGGAAATGGAAGGAGAAGACCTCCTGGGGGTCTGTTAGAGGTCTTATTACAAGCACATGTGGTACAGGCAGAAATTTATTGTCTGACGTCCCTCTCCATGTTAGTCCACCAAAAATGTATTTTTGTCAAGGAGAGGGTGTGACTCATACCTGGATGGCAGGAGAACTTGGCTGAATGGACCCAATGAAGGACCTTGCCGATGGCGGCAGTGGGAACATACTTCCTACCCAGGGGGCCAGTGCCAGGGTCTGGTTCCTTCTTCTGAGCCTCCAGGATTTCTCTCTCTCTATGTCCCAGGTCATAATTGCTACAGTGCAGGAGCGTGGCAGAATACTTTTGGGCGACTTGGTCTCAGACGAAGAAAACTGATGGAAGAGAGCATCAGGTTTAATGTTACGTGAGTCGGTACGTATGTGAATGAAAAGTTAAAGCGTGCAAAAAACAATGACCAATGGGCTTGACGGGCATTGAGTCTCTTTGCCCCCTGGATATAGGCAAGATTTTTATGGTCAGTCCAAATTAAAAATGGTAATTTAGCCTCCTCCAACCAGTGTCTCCATTCTTCAAGGGCCATCTTGATGGCCAGCAGTTCCCTGTTACCGACATCATAGTTTCTCTCTGCAAGGGACAGACGTCGAGAAAAGAAGGCACAGGGGTGGACCTTACCGTCGGTAGGGGACCTCTATGAGAGCTCCGCACCCACACCTGTAGCGGATGCGTCCACATCCACAATGAACTGCCGATGGGGGTCCGGGTGGGAAAGGACCGGGGCGGACGCAAAGTGTCTCTTTAGTTCCTGGAAGGCGGTCTCTGCCTCTGTGGACCAGACAAATTTACGGATGGGAGAGGTGAGTTGTGTTAAAGGTGAAGCTACCTGACTGTAGTTCTTGATGAAACGTCGGTAGAAGTTTGAAAAACCTAGGAAACTTTGAAGCTGTCTTCTGTCCTGGGGTGTGGGCCACTCTGCCACTGCTTTTGTTTTCTCTGGGTCAGATCGAACCTGTCCCTCCTCAAAAATGAAACCCAAAAAAGCACCATGAAGGAGATCTATGGGCACTCATAGGATCTGGGAGATGGTAGGGAGATAGCTTTCTGTTTACTAAAGACTGGGGCAAGAGTATGATAAACAGAGGGCACTTTGGAAAGGTCAATCTCTTCCTTACTGGGGGGGTGAGAAAGACCCAGAAGAGATGGCAGAAGATAAACAATCGATATAACAGGCCTCACCCCATCGTTCAGTCAGGTTATTCTTCCAATTAATCTGAGGGTTGGTCTTTAATAACAAAGGATAACCTAAAATTAGTTGGGGCTTTGGGGAGTCAAAAATGAAGAAAAAAAAATCACATATATCATGATGGTTACCTGACAGCACTAGATGAATATCTTAAGTCCAGTGGGAGATGGAGGTGATGGTTTGTCCAGTGAGAACTGAGACAGTAACATATTTATTTAAAGGAAGCATGGGCAGGTTAAGACATTTAACAATATCCAATGAAATGAAATTATGTTCTGCTCCAAAGTCAATTAAAGCTTGAGTGGAGAAATTATCATTGTCAGAATGAACAGTTGCAGGGAGACAGAAATTATTCTCAGGAGTTGAATTCAAATTACCCACCAAGATCTCCTGATCTATTGGTCATTCTGGCCTTTTAAACGGAAGTGACCACTTTCTCCACCATAAAGACAGTCATTGGCAGATAATCTGCATTGTCTTCCTTCAGGGGAAAGTTTTGCCCGACCCACCTGCATCGGTTCCTGTTCGGGGAAGACTGGTGTCGGGGAACTACTTCCGGTTGAGGAGCGGCCCCAGGCTTGTAGTCCCTTTTTAATTTACGTTCTCTATTTTTAGTATCAATACGAATGGCAAGGCTGATTAGGTCTTCTAAATCTTGGGGAGGTTTTTGTGTGGCGATTTTGTCTTTAATGTTGTCGTTGAGCGCGTTCCGGAAAGCGCTTTTTAGTGCGATCTCTCCCCATCCTGAATCCTCCGCAATCATCCGGAAACGGATGGAGAAGTCAGCGACCGATCTTGAACCTTGTCTGATCGTGAATAATCTTTGTTGCGCTTCCTCTTGTAACAGAGGGGGATCGAAAACTAGCTTAAAGTCTCTTATAAACGATGAGAAGGACATGGACGACAAAGAGCGAGAACGGAGATGAGCGGTGGCCAACTGAAGAGCTTCGCCTTTAAGGGCAGTGACAATATAGAAAATATGGGACGAGTCTGTGGCTTACCTGACAGGTGCTTGATTGAAAGCGAGTTCACACTGGAGAAGGAAACAACCCACCAGCTTGGAATCTCCTCCAAAGAGTTTGGTGGGTCTGACATCATGTTCGTGGCTAAAAGTTGATGCTTGAACTGGGGTTGGTTCGCGTGGATGAGGTGGTTCGGGTCCTTTTGCAGTCATGGCGGCAACTTGTTGTCCGATAGCTTGTACCATGCCACCAAGTTCGCTATGTTGGGAGAGGATTTTAGTTAAAGTTTGTTCATCACGTTCACTCTGGGCCTGTAGAGTTAATATTGCTTGGTCCCTCGGCTGTCTTTGGTCTGGCCTTGAGGGTCTGGTGGGCTCGAACATACTAACATGTTGTTTGATAATTATGACCCCAAATGGCAGACCAAAGAACACGAATACAAGCAATTACAATAGTGATATTTTATTTACAAGTGCAGGAACTGGAGTTGGTTGTGGGGAGAGAAGAGGAGAGGTGGTGAATATCCTGAGATCCAGACGATCCTTTAATAATTGTGATAACAGTAGTATTTGTCCTTACTGTTGAATATGTTTGCAGGTGACATTGGATAATGGATTCACAGAGGGTGAGGTCCAGAGAAGACGGGGGATCCAGTGGGTGAGCTGCACTGCCAAAAGACTGGGAAATAAAATAATAAAACTACTACTCAAGCACAAATGATGGCTTTTAATGGAAACCTAAATGCAGCCCAGGCTTGGCTTCTGGTCGAGGCCAAAGTTAATTACAGCGTGTTCACCAGCTGCTTCAGTCTAAAAGCAAATAATTTTATTTATTTATTTTTGGCCGTGCTGCCGTTACTGCTCTGGGTGTGGTAAAGAGCAGCTCTCT
>JBBPBX010003825.1:8809-28658 GCA_038048925.1 Garcialebias charrua | reverse complement strand
CAGGAGAGGTTGGAAAAAGAACGAATTGAGAGAGAAAAGGCTCTAGAACAGGAAAGGCTGGAAAAAGAACGAATCGAAAGAGAAAAGGTTCTGGAACAAGAGAGGCTGGAAAAAGAACGACTTGAGAGAGAAAAGGCTCTAGAACAGGAGAGACTAGAAAAAGAACGAATTGACAGAGAAAAAGCTCTAGAACAGGAGAGACTGGAAAAAGAACGAATCAAAAGAGAAAAGGCTCTGGAACAGGAGAGGCTAGAAAAAGAACGAATCGAAAGAGAAAAGGCTCTGGAACAGGAGAGGCTAGAAAAAGAACGAATCGAGAGAGAAAAGGCTCTTGAACTGGAGAGAGAACAAATTGAGAAAGAAAAGGCTCTAGAACAAGAAAGGCTGGAAAAAGAACGAATTGAGAAAGAAAAGGCTCTAGAACAAGAGAGGTTGGAAAAAGAACGACTAGAGAGAGAAAAGTCTCTAGAACAAGAGAGGCTGGAGAGAGAACGAATCGAGAGAGAAAAGGCTCTAGAACAAGAGAGGCTGGAAAAAGAACGACTTGAGAGAGAAAAGTCTCTAGAACAAGAGAGGCTGGAGAGAAAACGAATCGAGAGAGAAAAGGCTCTAGAACAAGAGAAGCTGGAGAGAAAACGAATCGAGAGAGAAAAGGCTCTAGAACAAGAGAGGTTGGAAAAAGAACGAATCGAGAGAGAAAAGGCTCTAGAACAAGAGAGGTTGGAAAAAGAACGAATCGAGAGAGAAAAGGCTCTAGAACAAGAGAGGCTGGAAAAAGAACGAATCGAGAGAGAAAAGGCTCTAGAACAAGAGAGGCTGGAAAAGGTGAGGATTGAGAGGGAGAAAGCACTGGAACAAGAGAGAAAAGACAGGGAAAGACAAGAGAGGGACAAAATAGAGAAGTCTGAGAGGGAGGCAGCTCTGGAACGAGAAAAGATGGAGAAAGAAAAAGCAGAGAAGGAGAAAAAAGAACAGATGAAAAGAGAAAAGGCTTTCGAGCAGGAGAAACGTGAAAAAGCTAAGACATTGGAGAAGGAAAGAAAGGAGAAGGAGAGAATGTTGGAGCTAGAAAAAAGAAGCGCTCTTGAACAACAAAGATTAGAGAAGAAGAAAGCAAAGCAGAAAGAAGAGGAACGAGAAAGGGCACTGGAAAAGGATAAAGAGAAGTCAAATATAGCTGAAAAGAACAAGGGGATTCTCCCTCTATCCAAATGTGGACGTGAAGTCCATCCCCAGTCAACCTCTTCTCCACTTTCCAATAAACCAGCTCAAAAATCCTCAAGGGAGGCAGGACAGGAAGATGTCCATGCTCCAGTGTCCCAGACTAAAGTCCATGCAGTAGAGTCTGACAAAACCCCTCTGTCTCTTCACTCGCCATTTAAGAAGTTCAGGTTTTTTAGGGACTCCCCCATTCATCCTAAGTCCTCCACTTCATTGGTTATTAAGCGACCTCGTACTTTCTCTGATAGCCCCCAGCATCAGACCTCACATGTCACGTCACCTACCTGTGTTGGGGAGCGAGGATCCTCTACTAAGCAGGAAGAGCCACATATTGGAACAAACGAGGAGGTTGGTGCTGCGACAGTAAGACCTACAGAGTCCCAGTCTAAGAAAATCACTGAAACATTAGCTCAGGACCAGAGTCCTTTAGAAGAAAGAGCAAAAGGCTTTGTTTTGGAGAACAATCAGAAGGCCTCACCTCAGATGGAAGCATCCTTAAAGGAGTTCATCAAAAGTTCAAAAGAACTGGAAGAAAGCAAGGAGTCTCCAGGCCCAGTAGATGGTTCAGAACAGAGGGAACTAGGTTCAAAAAAGCCAGAGAAACTAGCAAGACAAAGGTCATCTTCGAATGATTCATCGTCTTCAGAATCAGATTCTGGGTCCTCATCATCTCGATCGTCTGTATCATCAACATCTTCTCAAGATAAAACCTCTTCCTCCTCCAGAGGTAGAGAGGTAAGCAAAGTAATTTAAACTTTTTCCTCCTTGTGCAACAGAGAATGTGTGCAACTTTTTGTATTTACACAGTTTGGTGACTGTTTCTCAAGCATGTCAGTCATCATTTAAGCTTAGCGTAATTGTCGGGCTTTAGAACGCACCTGTCTCTAAGCCGCACTAATTGAATACAGTATAGATAAATCTAAATTTTTAACATAAATAATATGCTTCGGTTATTTAGCCCTGGGCATCCATCGTTCATCGTCAGGATCTGTGCCCCTAGCCTGCTCCTGCTGTGTGCAGCTTTCTTCTTGTAGTACAAGAATCAACCAGTAGATGGTGTTTCACAGAATACAGTATACAATACTGTAGCTTGCTTTCAACACACGCCCAGACTGTAAGATCTTTATAAGTATCCATGCAAGATCTTTATAAGTATCCATGCAAGATCTTTATAAGTATCCATGAAGCTTCGCTGTCTGACTCATGGTTACAACCATTTTACCTTCAAAATGAACACAAAAACTATCTAAGCATAATCACTGGACTGAACAGTGCCAAACACCTACGTAACTGAAATTATTTAAAACTTATTTACTGGTAAATATTACCAAGAGGTCTTAGAGGTCATGTGACTGGAAGTCAAATATTTTGCTGTTTTTAAATGTACTTTCTAAATAAATTTGACGTGATTCTCCTCAGCACTGCTCATATGAGCAGCAGAGAGGAAGGATCGGGGAACAGCCCCTCCTTCCACATTGTCCCCTCCGCTCTGTTTAATGCTCCTGTTTAAGTTTAAATGAGATACTGGTATTTAAACACATTTACCGTACACAGAAAGATTTTTTAAAAAACTTTTATTTAAATATGCATCAGTCCTGACTGACTGACGGCTTTAAAAATAAATCTGACGACTTGTCCACCGCTGAGCTCTCATGACGAAAAGGAGAGGGGGGAAGACTCCTGTTTTTCTGCTTCGTGTTTGGATATTCATTCATTCATTCAACCTTTATTTAGGCAGTCTAAAAAAGCTAACCAGACTTAGCTTTTTTAGATTTTTCTACCTGGATTATTGAGCATGCATCAGGGTATTTATTTAGGCAGGTTAATCCCATTGAGCCTCGAGGACTCATTTACAAGAGAGACCTGGTTACAAACTAAAAATGATGACAACAGCAACAGTAGATTTTCCTTGGACAATCAACAATAGACAATAAAAGAGCCAATAGAGATTTTTTTTTTAACAAGTTAAAACAAAGATGTCAAAGTAGCAAAACAGACAGATTATAAGGCAAATGTAGAAAATCAAAAACAGGAATATGTCTGCATTGGTTTTTGCCAGGATTCCAACAGATTCTTAAAGCCATTTAGAGAGGTCAAGGTCGAGATCTTCAGATCTTTTTGTAAGATATTCCAAGAAGCAGGACCGGAGTAGAAGGCCCTTTTGCCAAGTTCAGTTCTCACTGAAGGAACACTGCAGGGAATCATGTCCTGAGAGTGCACGCTGGAGCTGTACTCACGCAGAGACATTTAGGAGGAGATGTATGAAGGCAACAGACCAAGAAGCGATTTAAAGATGAAAATGTACCAGTGGAAGAGTCTGCGTGAGGTTAATGATGTCCAGTTAACCAGTGAATACAGGGTGCAGTGGTGGGTACGATAATCACAGCCAGTTATGAATCTTAGTGCACCATGATAGACAACATCCAACATCTGCAGGGTGCTTGTAGGAGCATTCATGTAGATAATGTCACCGTAATCAATGGAGGGAAGGAAAGTCACAGATACAAGGCGTTTCCTAGCATTCAGTGTTAGACATGATCTGTTTCTGAAAAAGAAACCCAGTTTAACTTTCAGTTTCTTTACTAGGTTTTCCACGTGGAGCTTAAAAGAGAGATGCAAATCGACCAGGATACTCAAATATTTATAGGAATCAACAAACTCAATAGGGACACCATTTGAGCATAAAATCAGAGGAAGAACTACTGGGACTGACTTCCTATTTGAAAAAAGCATCCCATTGGTTTTATCAGCATTTAAGAAAAGTTTGAGATGGAACAAATCTGATTGGATGATGTCAAAAGCTGGAAAGCCTTAGCAACTGTTTTAGCTCGACAGTAAACAACTGTATCATCAGCATAGAAATGTAAGGATGCATCAGGGATGCTCTGACCTACATTATCTATGTAGATTGTAAAGAGGATTGGTCCTAAGACTGAGCCTTGTGAGACACCATTGTTGACTGCTAAATAACTGGAAGAAGTACCATTGTGCTGAACACATTGCCTCTGATCGGAAAGATAATTAGAAAACCAACCAATGGTGTGATCTGAGAAACCGATTTCTGAGAGCTTATGACACAAGATGTTATGATCCACTGTGTCAAAAGCTTTAGACAGGTCTAAGAAAAGTGCAGCACAATAATCCTTAGCATCCAATGCTTCAACAACGTCATTAAGAACCTTCAGTGAAGCAGTCGTTGTGCTGTGTTGTTTCCTGAAACCAGATTGATGAAGAGGTAAGATGTTAAATGAGTCCAGATATTTTTTGAGTTGAGAGTTTATCCATTTTTCTAGAACCTTGGCTAAAATTCAGATTTTGGAGATCGGTCGATAATTGTTCAATGATGTGGGATCACCAGCAAAAGAAGAACAAAGGCTATTTTCCAAGCATCCGGAATGGAGTTTTGGCTTATGGACAGATTAAAGATGTGGGTCACAGGGACTGTGATGATATGAGCAGCCAGCCTTAAGAAATAAGGAGGAAGTTCATCTGGACCTGCAGATTTTTTAGGATCAAGACCTTTTAACAGTTTATTTACCTCATTGACTGAGAACGGAGAAAAAGAGAAGGTGTGATCAACTGAGGAATGACTTGTAGGATGGTTTTGATTTGTATAAATTTGATTATTAGATAAAGTGGCTGATTTTCTATTAATGTGTCAAATAATGAACTAGAAGCAACAAAATGTTTGTTGAAACAGTTCAGGATCTCGTGCTTATTTGACACAGGAACAGAGTAAATGAGAAGTTGTGATGGGAGGTCAGATGATTGGGGGGTGCCTGAGAGAGATTTGATGGTTTTCCAGAATTTTTTAGGATCGTTTAGATTTTTGGAGGTCTGAGATAAGAAATAGTTACGTTTTGCAGCTTTGATGGCAGTTGTGTATTTATTTCTCAGCTGCCGCAAATTCAACCAATCAGTGTCTGAGCCAGATTTTCTCGCTGTGGCCCAAAGATGATCTCTCTTGTCCAGGTCAGGTTAGGGGTAAACCAGGGGCTGTTACGTCCCTTTATCCTGAACTGGTGGAAAGGAGCGTGTTTGTTCACAAAATAAATGAAACTATTATGAAAATAGTTCCAAGTCGTTGGTTAATAGAACACGTTGCCAGTCAAAGTGAGATAGATCCCAGAGGAATGACTGTTCACAAAAACTTTTCAAATCCCTTTTTTTGAATTGATCTGGGCTTGGTTCTGCGTCAGCCCGGCTCCGATGCTCCGCAGCACGAGAGGCCACCTCCGGTTAAAAAAACGGCGAGGCTGAGGTCGTCACTGACCCGGTTCTGCTCCGGTCCGGTACCGGCAGCACTTCAAATCAACAGAGCGTCTCCTCCAGGTGAGCACAGCGATTCCCACGGAGGTGGACACTCCTTCGTTTTAAGGTAACGGGCCGCTCAGAGGCTGAGACAGGCTTTAATGAAGACAAAGTCCCCCACAGCCAACTCTGTTTGGTTCTGGTCCTGTGACACAGGTTCTGGGACACAGGTTCACTTCCCCCACACCGAATGAAGACGCCACGAGACCAATCCAACAGAAAGCAGCGGAAAGGTCATCAAAATACCTCCCTGCGATTCTTGTTGGAACCAGGTAGAACCACAGGTCCAGATGAGAAATTAGCTTGGGATCCAGAGAGAGAAGGGGGAAAAAACACCAGGGCTTTGTGGGACGGCTCCCCAGCTCGAGGGGTCACCTGGCCAGCAGGATGCGCTCAGACTGACCGGTGGGGTGGGAGCGGCCGGTCCTAGGCAGAAATAATTTTTTGGACGGTCCCGTCCGGCTCTCTGAGTCACTGAACACCGAATTCGGTTGGAAGGTAGACCAACTTTAGTCCTGTTTAAAAAACGGGTCAGTTTGATGATAAAAAGACTACAGAGAAGCCAGGGGAGCAGCGTCCATCAGCTCGCCGGAACCGGAAATTGATATGACTTTAAAATGAGATCCCGGTATTTAAACGCATATTTACCGACACAGAAAGATGTCACACAGAACAAATTAAAAAGCTTCTATTAAAACGTGTACCAGACTTGATCGCTTTTGCGTCTCCAATCCTGACGATCAACACACATTGATGCAACTTAAAGGCTGTAGCTCTGTTTCCTCCTCAACAGCCGATCACTTTCAACATGAAAGCTGCATCATAAGAAATTCTCCATGCGTTTTCTATTATCACTGAACAAATGAACAGGTCTGTGCATGAAGCGCAAAATCCGGTAAAAATACGGAGACGATCTGAAGAGATTAAATCACATCTATCTTGGGGTATGGGTCCTCATAATTCAAAAACAGTACCTCATTGGTCATTAAGGTTAGACTTCTGGTCACATGATGACAGGGTGGGAGGAGTTATGGGGGAGGAAAATTTAAACCCTGAGCAAGAGGTTTGGCTCATGTGATTACCTGAGACATTGACTGTGTGTGTTGCCCACCCCCAAGAAGGGTGGGTGTTGGGCATCTATACAGCGCCCAGCTCTGTCAAAGGAAAATGTTATTCAGCAGCTGGAAGCTGCTGAGAGACGGCAGGAAGTCTGTAAAAATTAATTATAAAAAAATAAATTATTAAAATTGTAAATAAATAAATCTTCTTTCGGCTTTTCCCTTTTCAGGGGTCGCCACAGCGAGTCGTCCTCCTCCACCTCTCTGTCCTCTGCATCCTCTGTCCTCACTCCAACTACCTTCATGTCCTCTCTAACTGCATCCATAGTATACATCTCCTCTTCTCCTTGTAAATAAATAAATAAATAAATAAATAAAAAACACAAATTAGCTGCTTCATATAAGCCGTGTTGTCTAAAGTGTGAAAAAAAGTATCGGTTTCTACACCGGCAATTACAGTAATTTTTTTTCCTAATGAAGACTGCTGTGATTTAGGGAGTCCAGATACATTTTTTAGACCGAATGCAAGTACTGTACAGTACTTCAGTTTGGGTACTTGCCAATACTGAGTAGTTAATGAGTTGGCACTTAAACAGTACACAACTTTAGAAACATTTCTATTTTTGGGAACACAGAAAACAGTCTGCTGTTTATCTTAAAATATCTCTAAACTCTGGACATTTTTTATTTTTTGTCCTCAATAACTCGCAAAGTGGAAGAGGAAATGATTTCACCTAGTACAAATTACAAAATATTGGGGTGTTTTTGTGAAAGTACGAGAACTTGAGGCTGGTGTCTGACCTGATGCCAGTATCTGGACATCGCTAAATGCTTCTTTTATTTATAAAACTATAAAACTAGCTTGTTTCATGATGATCTCCCTTCCTTCTTATATCAATACTCTTAAAAAAGCAGTAGGGTTTTATACATTTTTCCTGAATTGTATTAATAAAATCAAGCCTTCATATATATTTTCGGTTGAATGCACTTCTCGCTGTTTTCCTTCTTTAAGAAGGAGAAATGTGAAGGAGAATCATCAACGCTGCACATGGAAACAGCTGAGGCTGTAAAGGACAAGGAAACGCCTGTAGAGAGGAATAACACTGCTGATAACGACATTCACACTATGGTCAGTCACTAAAAACTCCTCCATCTTTAGTTGTCTAAATATCATGAAGGTGAACTGTATATTGAATCCCACTGAAACGACAGCTTTTAGTTCCCATGTTGTAGTTCTTGAAACTGTTGATTCTATTTTTTTTCCACAGATTTGTTTTGATCCTGTGTTGTCTTTTTGGAGTAGCATCAAACTCATTAAATTTCTTTCAATAGAGTATCATATGTGGGGTAGTGGCTAATTTGTTATGCAGCATCTTTTCTTTCACTTTAAGTGTGCAATTTGCTCTTTTTTTATTTGACAGAAATTGGTCGCAGAGGGACCTTCCAGAGGAGATTCAAGCAAGGAGAGAAAACGCAGCGAACGAGAGGAGGAACAGGAGAAACAAAGGTCTTGTTTTCTAAATGCATCCTGGTCTATCCATCTGTCTTTTTCATATATTGGTCACGTTATATCTGTGCTAAAGAAACATTTCTGTTAGCCTGCTAATTCACACAGAACAGAAAGAACGCTGTGACAGTGTGTCTTCGTACAAATAAGCTGCCACCGCACTATCAATTAAAGCTAATTGACTTCTTGTTAATCATACACACCGATTTGACTGTTCAGGAGAGAACCCTCTCTACACAAGGCTAACGCACTCAGTGAAGGTCTTACCTTGAACAAGCAATGGTAAATGTGTGATTTACTTGCACAGGTGAGTGAAGATATCTATTGGTTAGCCCAGTTAACTGTCTGTGACACATGCTGTTCTTTCCTACGCACAGCTTAATTAGCACCACTCATTTGAATAAGATTTCAATTTTCTTGCCGATCACTGATTTCTAAAAAGTCTGACCTGCCAATTCCAATTTTGGCCGATACCATTTATGTTTTATTAGCGACACTGTCAGGTGTTATTAGGTCACAATGCACCTTCAATTTTCCAATATTTTATTGAAAAACATACCCTTGAAAACTGGCCATGAGGTAGTGCTCTAAAACATAAATGACGTTCAGACAATTGTTTTTAAAACTACAACAACAACAAAACAAAAAACAGTAAAATTGGTTTCTCATTAGCCTGGTTAAAACCAGACCCTTGTCCTTAACTTTGTTTCGGACTAGGGTCTGGAGTTTCTCCTATAGAGAACCGATTCTTGCTGGAGGCGTGGCCTCTGCTGAGTTTACCCAATCGTTAACGTTTGGCCGTGACGTATGTTGCGCATACGTCACGTTAGCCTGTCCAGTCCAGCCTCGCCAGGCTAACTGTTCAGATAAACAGCTCAGAAACCATCCATCCATCCATCCATCCATCCATCTTCTTCCGCTTATCCGGGGTCGGGTCGCGGGGGTAGCAGCCTAAGTAGGGAGGCCCAGACTTCCCTCTCCCCAGCCACTTGGAGCAGCTCCTCCGGGGGAATCCCAAGGCGTTCCCAGGCCAGCCGAGAAACATAGTCCCTCCAGCGCTGTCCTGGGTCTTCCTCTGGGTCTCCTCCCGGTGGGACATGCCCGGAACACCTCACCAGGGAGGCGTCCAGGAGGCATCCTAACCAGATGCCCGAGCCACCTCAACTGGCTCCTCTCGATGTGGAGAAGCAGCGGCTCTACTCCGAGTCCCTCCCGGATGACTGAGCTTCTCACCCTATCTCTAAGGGAGAGTCCAGCCACCCTGCGGAGAAAACTCATTTCAGCCGCTTGTATCCGAGATCTTGTTCTTTCGGTCATAACCCAAAGCTCATGACCATAGATGAGGGTGGGAACGTAGATCGATCGGTAAATTGAGAGCTTTGCCTTTTGACTCAGCTCTCTCTTCACCACGACAGACCGGTACAGCGCCCGCTTCACTGCGGACGCTGCACCTATCCGCCTATCGATCTCACGCTCCAGTTTTCCCTCATTCGTGAACAAGATCCCGAGATACTTAAACTCCTCCACTTGGGGCAGGACCTCCTCCCCGACCCGGAGAGGGCATGCTACCCTTTTCCGGCTCAAGACCATGGCCTCGGATTTGGAGGAACTGATCCTCATCCCGGCCGCATCACACTCGGCTGCAAACCGCTCCAGTGAAAGTTGTAAATCACGAACTGATGAAGCCAGTAGGACCACATCATCTGCAAAAAACAGAGAAGCGATTCTAAGGTCACCAAAACGGATCCTCTCAACACCTTGGCTGCGCCTAGAAATTCTGTCCATAAAAGTTATGAACAGAATCGGTGACAAAGGGCAACCTTGGCGGAGTCCAACTCTCACCGGAAACGAGCCTGACTTACTGCCGGCAATGCGGACCAAGCTCTGACACCGGTCGTACAGGGACCTAACAGCCCTTATCAAAGGGCCTGGTACCCCATACTCCCGGAGTACCCCCCACAGAACCCCCCGAGGGACGCGGTCGAATGCCTTCTCCAAGTCCACAAAGCACATGTAAACTGGTTGGGCAAACTCCCACGCACCCTCCAGGACCCTGTTGAGGGTGTAGAGCTGGTCCAGTGTTCCACGACCAGCACGAAAACCACACTGTTCCTCCTGAATCCGAGGTTCGACTATCCGACGGACCCTCCTCTCCAGAACCCCTGAATAGGGTAGGCTCAGAAACCACTCTGTGGATATTTTTTCGGCTACCAGTGTGTAATTATATGGCTCTAATTTACTGACTGTTGGCCTGGATGAAACATTTGAGATACAATTCGATTTTTTATAATTTATTTTCGTAGCGCAGCCGAGGCTGTTTGGAAAATGTCAAACCGAAACAGTTTAAATCCAGCAGATTTGACCATTTTGTGAATTGATTAAGGAACGGTTAAGCTTAGGAACCCTTCTGCTATAACGTCAGCTAAGAAATATATTTTTTCTCAGCAAATAAATAATAGTTTTTACCGTGTTCTCTTGTAAATTCCTTCGTGCCGGCAGCCATTTTAAGCAGGGCAAACTGACGACGTCAGACGACGTCGTTCAAAACTCCGCCTTCTGTTCTCTGATTGGTTCGGTCAAAAATCAGCCGGAGAAATCCTTGTCTATGGGAGAAGTCCCAGACGGAGCAGTGAAGGGAAATGAGAATTGAGCGGAGCTGCGTAGGAAGGCAAGGGCCAGGCTAGTTTCTCATGTAAGTATCGGCCGATCTCCGATTTCCCAAAATTAAGGAAATTGGGGCCGATAAATTGGCCGACTGATTTATTGGTGCACCCCAAATTTGAAGAATGAGACCGTTTGTCTTTCATGCTATACAGTAATTTCACAATATGGCACCTCTTCAATCCTACTTTGGTGACACATGAACCAGCACTCACATATGTCAGCAAAGAGACAGCAGAGCTGTGTTCACGTTTCATATGTACTCACCAGCTACGCATTGATTACTTCAGAGAGTCAGAGTCAGAGAGTCTTTATTGTCATTTGCACCGCATGTGGTACATGAGATGAAAACGAGATTATGTACACGAGGTCCCAGTTACATCCAACAACAAATGAAAGAGAAAAACAGTAATAACATCGAGAACTAACTAAGAAAAACATCAACTAGTAATACACTAAGCCTAATATAGTGGGAATAAACAGCAGCACGAACATGAGTTTGTATGAGCAGATGGTCACAGATGAACACAGATGAACACAGCAACAAGAAAACATATCAGCATCACCATGATGTGATATTTTGCAGTGTTTATTTTAATTTTATTTTTATTTATTCATGAGTCTAACAGCCTCAGGGTAGAAGCTGTTCCTCAGTCTAGTGGTTCTACACTTGATGCTCCTCAACCTCCGTCCTGAGGGGAGTGGGGCAAAGAGTGAGTGTGCTGGATGAGTGAGGTCTTTCATGATACAGGTGGCTCTTTTCCTGCATCTAGAGGTGTAAATGTCTGTGATGGTGGGGAGACTGACTCCAACAGACTTCTGTGCAGCCTTCACCACTCTCTGCAGAGCTTTCCTCTCTTCAACTGTGCAGCCTCCATGCCACACGTTGATGCTGGAGCACAGGATGCTCTCCACTGCACACCTGTAGAACGAGGTGAGAACTGGGCTGCTCAGACCGGCTCGTCTCAGCCGTCTGAGGAAGTAGAGTCTCTGATGACCTTTCTTGATCAGGCTGGTGGTGTTGTTGCTCCAGCTGAGGTTATCATTCATGTGTACACCCAAGTATTTGTAGCTGGAGACCACTTCCACTGCAGACCCACCTATTATCAGTGGGGCATGGGTGTGTTTGTTCCTTCTGAAGTCCACAATCATCTCCTTTGTCTTCTTCACATTCATGTGAAGATTATTCTCTTTGCACCAGCTCTCCAGGTGTTCCACCTCCTGTCTGTAGCTGGACTCATCATTGTTTGTGATGCATCCCACCACCGCTGTATCATCTGCAAACTTAACAATATGACAGCCTGGAAGTGTGGCTGTACAATCATATGTGAGCAGAGTGAACAGAAGGGGGCTCAGCACACATCCCTGAGGAGAGCCAGTGCTGAGGTCGCGGGGGTAGCAGCCTAAGTAGGGAGGCCCAGACTTCCCTCTCCCCAGCCACTTGGAGCAGCTCCTCCGGGGGAATCCCAAGGCGTTCCCAGGCCAGCCGAGAAACATAGTCCCTCCAGCGCGTCCTGGGTCTTCCTCTGTCCTGACTCTGGGATGTACCATAATTGTCAAGCTTTAAAACACGCCTGTCTCTAAGCCGCACTTATGAAATATAAAATAAAACATAAATAAGACGCTCCGGTTATTTAGCTACAGGCATCAACCGTATGGTCGGGATCTGTGCCCCCAGTCTGCTCCAGCTGTTTGCAAGTAGGTATCTCTGCAGACAAATTCGGAAGGCGTATCTGGAGGGCCACATCTGATTGGATGAGGTGTATCCAGGGGGCCACATCTGATTGGTCGATAGAAAAATGGGTGTGTCTGGAGGGCCACATCTGATTGGATGAGGCGTATCCGGGGGGGCCACGGCTGATTGGACGATAGAAAAATGGGCGTGTCTGGAGGGCTACATTTGATTGGACGATATAAAAATGGGCGTGTCTGGAGGTCCACATCTGATTGGATGAGGCGTATCTGGGGGTGCCACGGCTGATTGGACGATAGAAAAACGCGTGTCTGGAAGGCCACATCTGATTGGACGATATTAAAAATGGGCGTGTCTTGAGGGCTACGTCTGATTGGACAAAAAAAAGGCTGAACAAAAAAACACAACAAGCCGTTTGTGTTCAAATCATGTCTATGCTGTTAACCAGTTCGACATTAGCGGTGTCTCAGATTCAACATTAGCAGCGTCTCCATAACTTCTCTTTCCGCCTCTCTTAACATAGAACTTCCAGTTGCATTTCAAAATAAGAGCAACATAAATGGGTAGTGGGCAGGGCTAAATGTTTGTTTTTAATACCTAGCCATTACATTAAAAACAAAACCGTTTTGGTTGTTGAATACTGTAATGTGAAAATAGTTACAAACAATTCATAAAGAAAGAAAAATAAAGTAACCAAAATATTAATGACACTGATGCCGGGTTCCCACCAAACGCGTTTCAGGCAGCCGACGCTGCCACTTTACATGTAAAGTCTCTGTGGAGGAGCGGAGCCTCGCGGCGAAGCGTGACGTGGCGCGTCTTGAGCATTTCAAGCAGCGCTGCAGTTCTTTTCCGCGCACGCGACGCGTCCAAAGCAGCCGAGGCGTCGAGCAACAACACGGAGACGATCTGAAGAAATGTCGGGGAATAGTTCTCCAGAATACTGTACCTTGTTGGTCATTCAGGTTAAACTTCTGGTCACATGATGACAGAGTGGGTGGAGTTACGGTAGGCAATGTGAAACCGTGAGTCAGAGTCGTTATACATCTGATTACCTAAGGGCTTTCTCTCTGTCGCAAACACCTGCCCCCATGAAAGGCGGGCTGCTGGGAGCCACAAGCGCCCAGCTCTGTCAAAGGAAAATGTTAGTCAATGGCAAGAAGTCCTTCAAAATAAAATATAAAAATATAAATTTTGAAAATTATGAATTTTTTAAATAAATAAGACGCTCCTGCATATAAAGCGCGGAGTACAGCGTGTGAGACGAAAGTGTAGCGGCTTATAGAACGGAAATTACGGTAACAGTGTATCAGCTCTACCCCCCTCAGGGGCCTTCAATGAAAGGCAACAGGAAGCGTTTTCACGCCTACTCTTGATGTTTTTTTCCAGCTTTGGAGCAAATCAACGCGTTGGCACGTAGGGGTTGAATGAGTACATAATTTTTAAATTTGACATTAACATAATAAGGCTCGAGTAGAAACTTGAGTAGTTGATGATGTCATAGGATCTTAAGATGCAAAAAAAATAAATCATTTAATATTTACAACAAAAAAAAGACCAACAAAACATTGGGAGCATACAGTATATTACAAACCGGATTCCCAAAAAAGTTGGGACACTAAACAAATTGTGAATAAAAACTGAATGCAATGATGTGGAGGTGCCAACATCTAATATTTTATTCAGAATAGAATACAAATCACAGATCAAAAGTTTAAACTGAGAGAATGTATCATTTTAAGGGAAAAATATGTTGTTTCAAAATTTCATGGCGTCAACAAATCCCAAAAAAGTTGGGACAAGTCCATTTTTACCACTGTGTGGCATCCCCCCTCCTTCTTACAACACTCAACAGACGTCTGGGGACAGAGGAGACCAGTTTCTCAAGTTTAAAAATAGGAATGCTCTCCCCATGAGGGGCTGAGATGGTGTAGAGGCAGGGCAGCCGGCTCAGGACCAGAAGGTCTCTGGTTCGATCCCCGGTCACGGCATATCTCGTTGTGTCCCTAGGCAAGACACTTAACCCCGAGTTGCTCCCGGTAGGACAGGCAGCGCCTTGCATGGCAGTCTACTGCTACCGGTGTATGAATGTCTGTATAAATGGGTGGATGGTTGGTATTGTAAAGCGCTTTGGGGCCCCTCAAAGGGGTCTGGAAGCTCCATTTACCATTCATGTCCAATACGTTTTTTTTTTTGCATTTTCTTTTTTTTTTTGCATCTTAAGATCCTATGACATCATCAACTACTCGAGTTCTACTCGAGCTTTATTATGTTAATGTCGAGTTAAAAAATGATGCACTCGTTCAACCCCTAGTGTTCACCACACAGAACATCTGTTCTCTGTGTTGATGTTGGAAATGACTCCAGCCTCCTACTCTAACAGTGAGAAGGCTGAACGTCACACAAGATGCATAAGAAGAAGAAGAAAGTGTCTCAGGCAACACATCATTTAGATTTTTTTCATTCATTCATTCATTCATTCAACCTTCATTTAAACAGATAAATCACATTGAGCCTCGAAGACTCATTTACAAGTGAGACCTGTTTGTTTAAAACAAAAAGATGTGTGGTTCTGAACCAAGTGGGCATGTAACATCAGCTACCGGTACTTAAAAAAAAAGAATGACAGAGAACAAGTTATATTTTACACTAGAACTAAATTTAGCAGCTGTTTAGTTTAAATTTCTTCTCTTTTCATCTCTTAAAAGATGTGTTAGCTGACATTAATTAAGAATATTTGTTTTTCTTGGAAAAACATCTTTGTTGGAATAATTTCATCCGTGGATTATCACGACACTTTATTGGTGAGTTTCCTGTACTGTGTAAATATTTTTGTCTTGTACCTGCTCTGGTCACATGATCATAAAATGCTGATGTTTACTCATAACAAGAATCTGAACTTTCCAGTGATATGCCTTATGCACACAGAGGCCTTGCTTTATGATCCTAGAAAATTTAATGATTTGCAGTAATCAATAAACAATTAAAACATTTTTTAATTCAGTACATTAAATTCTTTTCCACCCAATACAGTATAATGCTTTTTTTTTGTAGAAGCATTTTACAGATATTTCCTGCATTACATCTTTTTCAGTGTGCTTTAAAGGTCCACTGACATCATCTTACAAATTTGCATGAAATGATAGAAGATATATATATTTTATCATTCAACTATGTTTGTTTTTGCAAACAAAATGATAAAATGAAAATTCCTTCCAAACGGAGTCTGAAATGAAAAACAGCTTTTCTCTCTGAAAAATCCGACTACAAGCGAATGTAACATTTGTGGCGTAGGAAGCAGGACCTTCAGTCTGCGTCTGCCATTAACACCTATTCATTCTCATCCAGATCGCCTTTTTTTTGTAAGACTTAAAAAATGCCGGTTCAGTGTGTTGCATTTGGGTGTTCTAATATTATCAGAGAACAAGTGAGCCTTTTCACTTCCCCAAAAGATGCAAGACCTTCGTCAAAAATGGAATAAATAAAGCTGCCTTCCCTCGTACTGAGCTCCCTTCTTCCCGAACAGGTAAGAGTCAAACGGGTGCAGACCTAAATTAGAACCTGCTGTTTCTGCTCATCTAACTTCCTGCTTCCTAAACTAAAGACAAATAGCTCAAATCTTCACTTAGATTGATAATTTTGTTGTTTTATTTCTTGTTCGCCATGAATATTTATATGGGGCGTTCTAAAGACGTTCTCCTCACAACGTCACATATGTTGCATTCGCTTGTAGTCGGATTTTTCAGAGAGAAAAGCTGTTTTTCATTTCAGACTCAGTTTGGAAGGAATTTTCATTAATTTATCATTTTGTTTGCAAAAACGAACATAGTTGAATGATATATACTGTATATGTCTTCTATCATTTCATGCAAATTTGTAAGATGATGTCAGTGGACCTATTATTGTCCCACTCTTACAAGGTTAGTGCCGCCTTTTGTATCACTTTGTGACATGGAAATAGTTTTACTGTCGGGAAATTACCAATCTCGAGTGGGAACATTATAAAGGTGATAGTTATAGAAAACATTTTGACATTTTAGTGGAACAGTTAAAAAAAAAATCATGGGAACTTTATTTTGAACTTGCATTTTAATATTTTTGTTCAGTAGAAACCACTGGTTGGATCAATAACAGTGAATTAAAGCTTAACTCAACATTTTATTAACATTACCATTAACTGACATCACAGATCTGTTTGTCAAGGGAGGCCTGGGCCTGAATATACATGTTTTTTGGACTGGGAGGAATCCGGAGTACCTGGATTAAACCCACAGACACTACAAGAATATTTAGACCTCCACACAGAAAGACCCCAGGTCCATACTGGGGATTGAACCCAGGACCTTCTTGCTCTGAGGCAACAGTGTAACCACTAAGCCATCATCATACCTGCAAACTAGTCACCTTTCGGCGAAATTCGCCGTTTTCAAAGCAAAATATATCATTTACGTGATTTGTGTAGATCCGATGAGTTTTTGTTTTCGGAGGGGAAGGGGGGTGTCAGACCCGTGACAGATTAGAATGCATCATTTCCCCCTGACTGGATTTCAAGAAACAGCAATGCATCTGTCGACAATAAAACATCTTTGGTGGAGCCCGTCATTTGGCCAATCACAACCTCAGGATAGACGGGGGGAGGAGAGGACAGCGAAATCTGTAAAAAAAAAAAACTCGGACTCGCACTGCAGAGGGTCAACAGAGCGCGGGGGAGGTGGAAGTAGAACAGAGGCTGTGTTTTCAAAGGAAATTAAGTCAATTTTACAAATGAACGACGCAGAGAAAACTGTTCGACCCAACGCCTCCAACTTGTGGGAGCTCTTGAAGCTTCACAGAGATTTTTTTTTTAAATTGCGCAACATGCAGTTTTGAAAAGTGACAACACGATACTGGAGAACCACGCTGAGTCGTAAACTAACTTCACCACGGTGTGTATCACTAAATCAGAAAACTAAAAAGCCCCTCCTAAATTCATTGTTGCTGGTTATTAAAATGTCACCTGTTCATTGGGTAAAGTTAATATTTTTATACATGCAGTTGAGTGTCACCATTGTTTAGTAAAATGGCATGTTGTGTTACAAATAAAACTAAATAAAAATTAACAAAATAAAAGTCAATTGCACCCCTAAAGTCACTGATAAATTGTCACATTAATTTCATTATCTTAGCCACAGGAGTGAGTTTAAAAACCGGATGATGTCTATATGAACTAGTTGAATGAGCTGGTGAAGATTCTCAGTTGAATGAGTCATTCTAGTTGAATGAGGTGTCTCTAAAATATCCTGATGCATGATCAATAATAATTTAAACATTTTTTTAATCTGTCCACAGGACCTGACTTTATTTTGTTAGATGTCTCTAAAATAGTTAGTGAATCATGTTTACATGTAGGTAAACATAGATGTTTAACAACTTGTTAAAATACACCAGAATGCAGGAAATGGCATCTACTTTATTCAAAAATTTCTGGCAAAACATTTAAGAAATGAGTTTTTACTGTTAGTAAGTAAGTTTTATTTATATAGCACATTTCACAGACATGAGAGTCACAAAGTGCTTTACAAAAGGAAAAATAAAATCATAAAATCACAGAAGTACTATACAAAAAGGTAAAACATAACAAACTCTAAAATCAATGTACAAAATTAACCAAAAGCCTGTCTGAAGAGATAAGTCTTAAGTTTTTAAATGCATCTGTTGACTCGGAGCAGCGCATTGTTAGCAAAATGTTCTGCTGTATTTGACTTGCTGCTGTTGTTGGTTGTTGATTTTTTGGTTGACACAATCTTTCCTATTTATGTTCTCATTAAATCAGGTTAGTAAATGACTTTTACCTGAAGCATGTTAAAAAATTACAAAATCTTTCGGGGGGGGGGGGGCGCAACGTTTGTCACCTTTTTCATCCCTTCTGAGTTCCAAACTCTCATCCATAAACACTAAGGTAGATGAGTTTAAACAGATGAGTTTTCAATCAGGCCACCTTCAAGCCTGTTTTAATCAATTTTGTTTTAATCCACAGTAACATGGCTGCTCTGTTTCAGTGCATCTATAGACTCGGTTTAAAATCCGGGAATAAGTTTTTAATGCATTAATTAAAGATCAAATCGAAGCAGGGCCGTGTTTGGTGAGAACAAGATGGAGGAGAAACATCACTATGGGTGTTTTAGGAGTTTTCAGCAGCTTCTGGAGCTCAGGTCTTTTAAAAATTATTATTATTATTATTTTTGTAGTTGAGGTTAAATCATGCATTCTTAAAGAAGCACAGTACAGTATTTATGTAACATTCCTGTTTTAGATTTCGGTTGCCCACGTTCTTTTTAAATGTGCTTGTTTTTATTAATATTTAATGTTTTGTTTGCTTATACAAAGCTGTTGTTTGTTCAATCACAAATGTATGTGAAGTCCGATTGTTAACATGTAACCTCAGTAATAATGGTTAACTTTTCTTTTCCTAATGTCTTTTTCCTCTTCTTCTTCTTCTTTCCTTTCTTTTGGGGTGGTGGGGGGGGGGGTTACAAAATGCAGGCAAGTGACGGACAGTGTCGTGGCTGATCCACAAAAGCCTTCAGGGACGAGTGAGGACGTAAGACTCCTGATGAATCTTACCTCTTTATGCTAGAACATTATTGGACATTTGAGCTTTTTTAATTAATTCTGAGATGTTCAGGTGGGTTTTATCATTCTGTTTACATTATGTATCTACTCTTTTTTTTTCTTTCTATTTAAATGTCTTTGGTTGATTGAGCCGGGTGTTAGTGCAGTTAAATGTGTTTTTTCTGTTTCAGGTGTCAAAAGTTTTCTCAGCTCGCAAGATCTCCCTTGGCAGTGAGTACACCTCTAGTTTTTAATTATGGATTTATCTTTTTAGAATTATTTGTTAATTTATGAATATTTCTAAATCATTCTCACCATTGAGATTCGTTTTTCTTCGTATGTTTTTCAGCACGCAACTCGTTCCTGAGTTTTTGTGTTTTTTCAACAATTCATGAATCTAAACGTTCAACTCATTCAGGACATTTCTGCTCTGACTTTTAGAAATATTTAGCTTTTTCAGCCATGCTTTTGTCATTACACTCCACATCCTTTAGACCTTTAAGCTGTTTACGACCTGTTACTGCTCATTTCAGCAGTTGTTCTGGTTCAGCCTTTTTCAGCTTTTTAGTACTAATTTCAGCTTCCTTCAGCTCCTTCCAGCTGATCTTCTCCTTTCAGCTTTTTCTGATAATTTAACCTTCTTTCTGGTTTTTCAGATTCTTTTTTGGTATTCTTTCCTGCCAATTTTAGCCTCTTTTTTTTGTTGCTAACTTCTGTCCCTTTTTAATGTTCTTTTCAGCCTCTTTCTGCTCATTTCAGCTTTTCTCTTTTTTCAGTTTCTTTCTGCTAATTTAACCTTCTTTCTGA